>PVJO010002187.1:0-149171 GCA_004026905.1 Hystrix cristata | reverse complement strand
ACTTGCTCTAGATTTGAAAGGCTCAACATTAGATATTTGAGCCCTTGCCCTACTGCCTGCCTGCTTGTGCCTGTATCTGGAATCTGACTGCCTTCTATATCTACCATGACCAACAGGAACATATCTGGACTTGGACACTGCCACAGCATGGGAAAGGGAGAGGAACCTTGGAGAAAACTGAGAATTATGAGACCCCAAAATTGCAGATCTTAGAAGAAAACCACATATTCAAAATCACAGAGAAATCCACCCCCCCATTTTCTTTCCTCTTTCTCTTTCACCACTTTATTGAGGTTTGTGGGTTTTCCTTTGTACTTTTCCTTGCTTTTTTTTCTTTCTTCCTCTCTTCCTTCTAAATTTTCTCTTTAATTTTTTTCCTCTTATTTTTGTTCTTCCTTTTTTCTTTTACCTTTTGTTTCAGTTTTTTATGTTACCTTTACCTAATGCTATAAATATCCTTCTCCCAAAGGATCCTTTGTCCCACTTCACTCTCTTCTTTCTCATATCCTGTAATTTAAGCTTTCAAATTTTTCTCCTTGCTTTCCCCCCAAGCCCTTATATCTTTAATAGTGTAGCCATTAAGTTTTACTACTCTTTAGATATTTGTGTATAAAATTATAGCTGAATTATTTTCTATCCTTAGCAGAAATATAGCTATTGCATTTACATATTAGCTGTAATTCAGGGCCTGGGGTGTCTCAGTGTTTACACTGTAATTTGGATTTCTTCTCTAGCATTAAGGGTGGTATATAATTAGTTCTTAATATAATTAGTTCCTATGGTATGTTAATACCCAATTTTTCTTGGATGATACTACTGTAGCTGATTTGCTTAATGTTGCCAGGGTCACATAATTGTTACTATTAATGGTTTGGTTTTTTTTTCTGAAAACCAACACCCAGATAACCTTTGTGACATTAACAATACTGGGGTACATTCCCAGAGAACTCAATGTTGGGCCAATTACACTGCATCCTTTGCTCCCAAATTAACCAAGGGGTTGGATCTTGAGGCAGAGACAAAGGCCTATAGTTAACCATGCCCAAAGTATACCACTGAAAAGCAAACTAACTAAAGAGATCTCTATTCTAGCAACCAAGTCTTTCTGCTTTATAGCACTTAATGTGTACACAAACCTCAGCACAAAACAAAGAAACAAAAAACAATAGAAACATGAGAAGACAAGGCAACAAAATGCCTCCCAATGCTCCCAAAGTGAATCTGGGGGGCATCAAGGAAAGAATAGCATAAGACTCACAAGTGAATTACTTGAAAGGATAACAAAGAAGGTCAGAAAACCAATTAAAGTGGTGTTCAATGGGATCAAGGAACACATAATTTCTTTTTTTGTGTGTGCTGGGGATTGAACTCAGGGCCTTGTGCTTGCAAAGCAAGCACTCTAACCACTGAGCTGAATCCCCAGCCCAAGGAACATGTAATTAAACATATACTGAAACTACTAACCAGAATGATCCAGAAGCTTCCAGAAGACACTAATAAAAAGCTAGCTGACCCACACAAAATGATATAAAACATGAATGATGAGTTTAGCAAAGAATTAGTGTCCATAAAAATTTGAATCAGAAATCTAGGAGATTAAAAATTATATTGAAAGCATAGGCAGTAGAAGCAACTGGTGTTAGGAAAGAATTTCAAAATTAGAACACAGAGATGCTTTCAAAGACCAGCTATTTGGGCTGGGGATTTAGCTCAGTGGTTAGAGTGCTTAGCTCACAAGCACAAGGCCCTAAGTTCGATACCAGGTACCAAAAAAAAAAAAGACCAGCTATTCAAAGACACCTTGAAAGCAATGACAACATGAAAAAATGGGTCTAACAGTTGCTAGACAATGTAAAGGAGACTAAGAATAATTGATTGGAATAAGTGAAAAAACAGAAGGTAGCACAAAGGGCATTAAGAAAAAACCTATCTACAGAAATAATAGCAGAAAACTTCCTAAACATAGGGAAAGGAATATACAGATAAGTGAGGCATATAGAACTCCAAACAGTCATGACCAAAAAAGAACCTCTCCACACCACATTATAGTCAAAGTACCAGAACTTTGGGACAAAATCTTAAAAGTTGTTAGAAAAAAGCAATACATCACATAAAAGGTAAACCCATTAGAATTACAGAAGACTCCTTAAAATAAATCTTAAAGGCCAGGAGGGCTTAGACTGAAGTGTTTCAAACCTCAAAAGATAACAACTTCCATTCCAACTTATGTACCCTGCAAAACTTTCCTTCAAACTGATAGAGAAATAAGATATTTCCATGACAGGGAGCACCTCAAGAAATTCATCACCAGCAAACCAGCATTACAAAAATTCATCAGAGATGTCCTAGAGACAATGAAGCCAACAATGCCAATAAATCAGGTAAAATAAATACACCTGACAAGAGGAGCCGTTAAGCAGATGGAAAAAATAAGAAAATCAGCAATAGGAAAATAATAGAATGACAGAAATAAGTCAATAACTTTCAGTCGTAACTCTTAATGTGAATGGCCTCAATTCCCCAACCAAAAGACACAGTTTGTCAGAATGGATCAAGAAACAAAGCCCAACAATCAGACACGAAAAATAAAAGGGATATGGATAGGAAAGAAGTCAAACTATCACTATTTCCAGGTAACCTTATACTTTTCATAAAAGACCCCTAAAATGAAAGACTCCTAGAATTGATTACCACATTCAGTAGCACAGCAGGACACAAAGTCAACACTCAAAAAGCAGTAGTGTTCCTGTACGCCAATGATAAGTTCACCAAGAAAGGAGTCAGGCAAACAACATTTTTCACAATAGCATCAAGAAAAATGAAATACTTAGAACTTAACCTAACTGAGGAAGTGAAAGATCTCTACAATGAAAACTACAGTACTATGAAAAAGGAGCTCAAAGAGGATATCAGAAAAAGGAAATATACCCTTGTTCCCGAATAGACAAAAACAATATAATCAAAATGGCTATACTTCCAAAACTGTCATACAGATTTAATGCAATCCCAATCAACCAATGTAATGCAATACCAACTGCATTCCTCTGAGAACTAGAGAAAATCCTGAAATTCATATAGATCCATAAGAAGCCTAGAATAGCAAAAGCAATTCTGGGCAACAAGGGCAAGGCAGAAGACATCACAATCCCAGACTTCAGGTTGAACTACAAAGATACACTGATAAAAACAAACAGACAGACAAACAAAAAACAAGATAGTATCGGCAAAAACAAATAAAAAACAGATTGGATCAAGGGAACAGAACAGAGGATGCAGAAACAACTCCCGGCAAACTCAGCTATCTTTGACAAGAGGGTCAAACACTTTCGCTGGAGGAAAAATAGTCTCTTTAACAAATGGTGCTGGGAAACTGGCTATCTACCTTCTGAAGATTGAACCTAGACCAATATTTCTCAACATGCACTAAACTAAAATCAAAATGGATAAAAGATCTGAATATTAAAACAGAAACAATCTGATAGAAACGAAATAGGTACAACTCTTGAAGACAGGCACAGATAAGGACTCTGCACAGAACTCCAGTTACACATGAAATAATATAAAAAATCAACAAATAGGAACATACCAAATTAAAAAGCTTCAGCCCAGCAAAGGAAACCAGCAAGAGAGTGAAAAGACAACCTACAGAATGTGAAAAAAAAAATTGGCCAGCTACTCCTCAGACAAAGGACTAATATCTAGAAAATATAAAGAACAAAAAAATTAGATCATTCCCCAAACTTAAAACCCAATTTTAAAAAATGGGCATCCGAAATGAATAGATAACCTCTCAGACAAAGGAGTACAAGTGGCCAATAAATACATGAAAAAATGTTCAAAGTTGCTGGCCATTTGGTAAATGCAAATTAAAACAACACTGAAATTCCATCTTGCTTGAGAGAAAAAATGGCTATTTTCAAGAAATCAAATAACAACAACTGCTGGAGAAGCTACAGGGAAAAAAAAAAGTTTCTTCATTGTTGGTGGGTTTACCACTATGTAAGTCAATATGGAGATTCCTCAAAAAACTAAAATTAACCAGGCATAGTGGTGTACACCTGTAATCCCAGCACTTGAGAGGCCGAGGCAGAAAGATTGCCATGAGTTCGAGGACACCCTGGACTACATAGTGAGTTTAAAACCAGCCTGAACTATATAGCAAGACCCTGTATCAAAAAAAAAAAAAAAAAAAATCCAAAACAAGCAAACCAAGAAAACAACTAGAAATTTCATTTGACCTAGCTAGCTATTCCCCTTTTGGGTATCTTCCCAAAAGAGCTATAGACATCACATTACAGTAATACATGAATACTCATGTTTATAGCAGTGCAATTCATAATGGCTAAATCTTAGAAGCAGCCTATATGTCCATTGACAGATGAGTCTGTGTTAGTTACTTTTCTTGCTGCTGAAACAAAGTACCTGATACCTAAAGTTAGAGGAGGAAATTTGTTTAGCTCACAGTTCACAGAGGTTTCAGTTCATAATTGGCTGCCTCCAAGGCAGTGTGGCATGGCAGAAGGGCATCGCAGCGAAGAAATAACTCATGGCAGGCAGAAGTGAGCAAAGTAGTGAAGAAGCAAACAGCAAGCTACAACAGTAGCAACAACCTTCTTTCTGTCACTTATATGTTATCCAGGCTACCCACCTTTAGAGGAGTAGCAGTCACAACCAGGTTGGGGTACCCTTAATTCTAGCATCCTACCATGAATCAATCCCAGCATCATATCCTTAATCCCAGCATCACATACTTAGATCCACCTGCCTCCAAAATTCTCCACCTATGAGTGCATAAGGGTTTGGGGGACATCTAGATACAAGCCATAACAATAAAGAAACCGTATTTGTACACAGTGGAGTACTACTCTGCCATAAAGAAGGATAAACTTGAGTCATTCATAGGAAAATGTATGCACCTTGCAACTATACTGTTAAGTGAAGAAGGTAAGACACACAAGCTTATATATCACATGGTTTCTCTTTTATGAGAAATTCAAAATATAAACAAAGTACAAAATAAAAGATAGACAATAGGAAATAGCAAGATGGAACTTTAGCATATGGGAAGGGAACCAAGTTATGAAGGAAGAGGGGAAGGAGAGAAGGGAAAATAGAGTTAAAAAGGGGAAAATATGAAGTGTTGTGTACATGCACCAAGTCCCTACAAGGAATGTGATTATCATGTGCTACAAACATGTATTTTAAAAAAAAGTATATATATATACATGTATATATATATATATATATGTATATATATGAAAGGGTCCAAGAGATACAGGGAAAGGGAGGGAAGTAATGGAAAGGAAAAGTGAATTAAAAAAACTGTTAAGAAAGGTCATGTATATGAACCAACTTCCCACAGTCAATATAATCATTATATACTACAAACAAGTACCAATAAAAATAAATAAATTTAATAAAAAACAAAAAGAACAAGTCCTGTTGGAGACATGTCTGATTCTAGGTCTGGGAGGGGAAGCATATGACATGATCCTGGGATCCTTCTCATCCCAAAAGACAGACAGTTATCCAAGACCACGGGTACTATATCAGATTGAGTCAAGAGCCACCTCAAAGAAGCTCTGTGTGGCCAAAAATGATCCAATTCATTATCAGCCAGAATAATAACTGTGATAGATTGAGATAGACCAAATATGCTTAAGCCTATGGAACAAACACACTGGTCATGTTCAGAGAAGGCACATTTCAACACATAATTTTTTAAACATTTAAGCCAAAGAAAAGAATTAAGCATTTGATCTAGACTTAGTACACAAACTATTTCTCTGGGTTTCCAAAATTAGATAAGGACAAATTTCTCTTTACAGAAAAAAAAAAAAATTGCCATGCTAATAAACGAAAAAGGAAATATACAAAATCATTCTTTGTCAATAATAATTCCCTAAGTCAATAATAAACTTGGTCATTGCTCAATGATGATTGCATATTATGTTCTTTGTGAGGGGAGTCACAGAAAATAGAACTTGATTCAATCAGGCCTGTGTATTTTATTATCAATTTATAGAAAATACAGCAGACAAAAAAAGATACAGAACAGCATCAATACGATGTAATAGGCAAAATCTTGGTTAAAACATGCATTTTTATTCTGATTTTTTGGTGTCTAGATCCTTGCTGACCTTAGGAGATAGTCTGTCCCAGGCTTACTCACTTCCTAGACAGTAAACAACTTGCTTTCAAGCATGTATTTCACATGTAAACCAATAATCCAGAGCTGTACCTACTCTACACACACACACACACACACACGCACGCACGCACGCACATGTCTTCCATTGGGCTTTTATACCAAGCCAATATTCCCCTGCTCTAATTACCCAAGGCCAGGTATCAAACACTAGAGAGAGCCCTTATGCCCCAGAGCCTAATAAAATTATTCAAACCAACCAATCTTTTTTTGGGGTTTTTTTTGGAGACAAGGCCTCATGGTATAGTTCAGGCGTGTCCTTGAACTCACTAGGTAGCCCAGGATGGCCCGAACTTGTGGCGATCCTCCTGCCTCAGCCTCCCACATGCTGGGATTACAAGTGTGCCCCACCAGGCCTGGCGGACCAGCCAATCTGAAGCATGCTTACTCTGCCCTGCCTGCCCCATGGAACCCCTAGTAAAGTCTCCAGCTTGTGTTTCCCTCGCGCTCTCCTTGCCTCCTGCCTGGGCTTGTGCTTCCTTGCTGCTCTCCTTTGTCTTGTGAACTGTGAGGAACAAACAATCTTTCCACAAAGTGGTCTCTTGATCTGTTGGCCTCATCACACCTGAATAATAATTTTTTTAAATTATTATGAACCAATTGCAATGTAGAGGTTGTTTTTTTCCTCCTGATTTCAAGTGTTAAAAAGTATTGTGCTTTTTTTTTTTTTATTTTATTTTTTGTATTGTGCTAACTTTTTAACCAACTGTTAAAAATACTATGCAGCCACTGGGGAAATGTGAACACAGAGTAGCTGATATTTGACACAGTGGATATCTGATAAAAATCTTCGGTGTGATAATGGAATTTGTCTCTGAAGGTGGTTACTCTGGTTTTGTTCATCAGAGAGGACAACCTGTTCTGTGTTTCCAAAAGGCTCCAGCCAGAAGCGAGGGGAGCTATTGCTCCTGTTGTAACTACAGCCTCTGCACCAGCCTCATCCGGATTCTATTTTTTGGTTTCTCTACTTTTTTTTTTTTTTTTTTTTTTTTGGTGCTGGGGATTGAACTCAGGACCTGTGCTTGCAAGGCAAGCACTCTAACCACTGAGCTAAATCCTCAGCCTGGTTTCTCTACTTCCAACCCTTACCCCCACCCCACTCTCTCAGCAACAGAGACCTCCCACTGATTGATTGATCGATTGATCGATTGCAGAGATAGGGATGAAATCCAGGGCCTTGCACACACTTCCCACTTAAATACCAGTGATCACTTGCAGAAAATCCACCAGAATGTACACATAAACATGAATCCTGTTACTTAAGCATACTGAGGTATTTTCTTGAGATTCTTTCAAAGCTTTGTTTTATCCATTTAGCATCATTCAGTGAAATACGACCTCTCACTTTCGGTTTATGAGCCACATGAAACAATCTCACCATTTTGCCTGCATGTCAAACTCCAAATGCCGTGTCTTGGCTTGACTCCCTCCTTATTCATCACGCTTCTCTTTAAATTACTTTTCAATGCTTGCAAAAATTCAAATCTACTGTTAACAGTTATCAAGAAACCACAGCGCTTTCTACTTCTTTAAGGTTGGGAATGCCATGAAGTGCTTCAGACATATTATCCCCTTTAATCCTCAGACTAACCCTTCGAAGGAGGATGATTTTCCAGAACTGAAGCTGTTCAAAGAGAAACTCTGTGGAATGGATTAAGGTGGTCCCAAAATCTGAATGAACCTTAGCCCTGATGAAGGATTTAGTATCCTCGGCATTAAGAGGAGTCTCGGAATGATTTACAAACCGGTTTGGTAAGTATCACTTCGTCCTGTTGTCTGTGATTTGGGGGATTATCTTCAAAGAAAGAGAAAGACTGAACTCTAAGTAATCTGCTGTTTCCATTCTCCTCCCAACAATGACCCAAAAGCCGCTGATAATTCTTTCTTCATCTAATTCCACCATCTTTTGCCGAGAACTGCACAAAACGTTTTTAGCCTCTTGCAATGTGTAAAACTACTTGGAAAAAAGAATATATCCAGAGTTCACGAATCCTTCCTGAATTTTCCTTTTGGAACAGAATCATGAGGGCATAAAGATGCAACTAGGAGCCCCAGTTCTCCCTCTCCCTGCCGTGTGCCCTGCTCACTGAGTGATGTTAACCACTATTTTTCTTCCCTCAAACATCAATATTCACTGGAACACCAAACTTGCTCCCAAACACATCGGTATAAACATTTCAGGAGCCCCAGGGAAGAGTGAGCCTTGCCCTCTCCTATGAGAATTTGGCCGTCTTCAGACTAAATTTAGGAGGTTATCAACGTCTTGAAAGGGTTAGAGAGTGCTCCGATTCAATTTCCTTGTTATAGTCTTTAAACTGCTTCTTAGTTCTGGTGCATTAAATCCTGAGCCTGGAGAAAAATATTTTGCCTCCCACATGAGTTTTGGAAGGAAATGCAGGCTTGGGCTGCAGATGACTGTTTAGAAGCCCGGGGTGGGGGGGTGTTCCTCCTTCTTAGCTAATAGGACAGAAACTATGATCTTACATTATTTTAATCCTTCCAGCTAGTCATTTTTAATTCCTCATTGGACATCAATAATGACAACACTAGGTATCATATTCACAAGACCTTCATCGCCTGTTACTTACATTCCTACTTCAAAACTAAAGACACACGCAAATCTTCGAAAAATAATACTTTTTTGTTTGATGTATGTTATTCCAAATTCTTTACTTAATCCATTATTCCTTTAAGAGTTTGGTCCCTGTTCCTTAGATGTTTATTGATCTCACCTGGAAATCCCACGGTTTATCTTTTTAAAAGCTCATCCTTAGGATCTGAAGGTATAGCTCAGCAGGAGAGCGCTTGCTTACCGTTGGAAAAGCCCTGGGTTTCATCCTAGCATCACAGAAGGGGCTGGGGGAGCAGGCCTCATCTTTTCTCTCTTCTCATTTACACATCTTCTTATGACCCCTTGTTTGGTCTGTAAGCCTAAAACACAAAGTACCATTTAATTAGCCTCAATCACTTAGCTCAGTTGCTTTTCCATACCTGTACTGCTCCTGATCGTGTGCGTTCTTGCTAACAGGATTGGAGACTCCAAGAGCACGAATGAGTTTGCTTATTATTTTATCCTCTAGTGTAGGTTTTGGCACTCAGAAAGCACTCCATGAATGAATGCACAGAGAATAATTAACTTACAACAATTAATTCTTTGGACAAGTGTCAAAAGCATGAAGATAGTGGTTTAATACTAATCACTTGCAATAATGATAATACTCCTGATAGCATTTCTTCAAGTCTTTGTCTCCACTGGCTAACTTATTCCAGACAATACTTATGAATTTTGCATAAGATTTCTGTTGTCCTGACATTACTGTTTCATGAGATATTTATAATCTTGCAAAGCATTTGTCACCAAAACAATTTGGAAGATGAAAGTAATTTCAGCAATACACTGAAAATGCTATGCTGTGAAATGTTAGTACAGACATCCTATAAAATGAAATGAGACATGTTTCAGAAATAGTCTAAGCTAGTATCAATATTTCCTGTAGAAAGAAGCACATACTATCAGGCCCTGTACAAAGATGAATCTAATTTGCGGTGAGCCAATTTACCAGTTGAAGGTAAACCAGGGTCTGAAGAGGCCACATCTTTCTCAGTTTCTCTGATGGGGACTGGTTTATGGCTTGTTGCCAGTACAAAATAACTCCTTTTCCATTAGGCCTCTTGATATGTAATCACTTGTTAGAATGAGTGAGATACATTCATTTCCAGAGTAAAAAAGTTTAGGATGGTAGAAGGGAATACGGTACACAACAGTGACATTATTTATTTTTTTCATTCATTCAACAAATATTCAATGTATGTCTGCTCCTACCATATACCAAGTACCCATGTGCCCTTCGGCATCTCACAGTCCATGGCAGACACAGACATATCACGGCACCCTGGAACGTGCATGAGAATAGAGGTGGGGACACAGTGTGAAGGGGCCACCTCCTGCCTTAGTCCAGGCCACAGTCTGCAAATCTGGTTTGGGAGCTTCAAAATGCTTCAACATGTGGCATTTATTTCCCAAACTAATATGAAACACACCCCAAAAAAATCAGAGAAAGAAGGAAAGGGGAATTCTTGCTGATCGCTGACTTCATTCCTGCAGGATTCTTCAGAGCCCTGAAAATGTTAAGGTGCATGACAAATCACTAGAAGAGCCATGTACAGTATCTCTCAGAGCTCGCTAAATGTGGATTTCTTTTTTTCAATGGATAACTGTGCCATGCCACATGTTCTGAGAAGGACTGCACTCAAGCTTTCCCAAGGCACATCCCTCTCCATATTCTCCTCCAGGAGGAAGCCAGAAGCCTTAATACAAGAGTGATATAGAAAAGATAACCAGACACATTTGTGGGTCTCAATGAGCAAATATGAAGTTCCCCCAGAAGGGTAGAAATCCATTTCAAAGCTCAAGAAAAAATAGCTGATGGATTTTGAGAAACGATTTTTCTTAGTTTAAGCATGTGTAGTCGTCCAGGCATGGTGGCGAACACCTGTAATCCCAGCACTTAGGAGGCTGAGACAGGAGGATCACCACGAGTTCAAGGCCAGACCGAACTACATAGCGAGAACCTGTTTCAAAAATAAAATAAAAATGCATAGTCAATTTTCTCCAGCTCCTAGAGCTAGACTCTTTCCACTTCCCTAGGGTGCCTCAGTTTAAATTCACAAACTGGAACAGTAATTTGGTTTCCATGTCTCCAGCAAGCCTTGGAAAATATGTTGATGCAGCTTAAGGAGGATAAAGAATGACCCAGAAGCTTGGCTAAAGCAGCTCTAGGTGGGTGGAGGCTCCTATGCAAACTCGGGGTGGTAGATGTTGGTACTTAAACTCAGCTGCACAGAGATCATCTGGGATGCTTAAAAAAGACACACCCATATCCAGGCTTCGCTTTGAATAAATCGAATCAGATTCTCCAGAGCTGAGGCCTGAAGACTGTTATTTTCTAAACATTCTTTGGGACTCTCTAGTGTACCTCCAGGATTGGGAAGTTCTGTCCGAATAGATCCAGTTGTGTCGCAAGAGCTGGCTGCTGTGCTGCCTCAATTTCGGAATTCGCCCCTCCTCCGGAAAAACTGCAAAGTGCAGCTACGCACACTGTCATCTCCATGAAACTGACATTCTCTCGCTTACATCTTAGTTAAACACTTGACATAATACAGTAAAAAAGAACCTTTGTGCTATGAGGTAAGCCAAAAATAACAGCCACTCTGCCTGTTATAGCCCCCAAGATAAACTTGAGCACGTTTATGACTTTCATTTTCTGAAATCGAATTTCTTTTACTCTCCTTTTCACCTGAACTAGCTAAACTACTTTTCCCAAGAATTGTGCTTACTTCATATACTGTTTAAACCAAGACTTGTGTTGTTAAATTTTCCTTTCCAAAATAAATTTCATGAAGAAATAGAGCCCTACCGTCACCACCTTTTTTGTCTTTGACTGTCCTCTTAACTCTAGTTTTCTGGCTGTCTCTATTTGTTTCTGGATCAAGGCTGGTTCAAGTCGTGGTTTGCAAGGGCAGTAACTAATTCCCTGTTAAGGGCTGCAAGGTGGGAAATCTACATTCTGGTCTCTATCAGGTGGGAAATAATGGAGCACCTGGCTTGCCTGTCTTTTTCGTTTGTCTAGTTGATTTGGGGATTCTGATACCTTCTGTTGTTGAAATGTTAGTACAAGCATTTCAGACATGCTTTTAAACTATTCTAAGCTGGCAACAAGATTCGATACACAAAGAACCATCAGACCTTGTACCAAGATGTATCTAACTTGTAATGATCTAATTTTTGACTCTCAAATGAAGACTAACTGGGGTCAGTCCTGCCTGGCCCCGCCCTGACCCTCTCTAGGGAAATGGGCTTGTGGCTGTCACACCAAAGTGACCTGTCCTGGGAGCTTAACTCACTGGAGACGATTCCTGGGCCTCCTAGGAAGGCAAACGGCCTTGGGAGATCCATGCTTCCTGGACTTGTGAGCTTTATGTTCTATGCTTACATTTGAGCTCAAACTAAGTTATAAGACTGAAGCTGCTATTTCCTTCACATGTGAAAAAAAATTTTTCTTTTTCTCTTCTTGCAAAATGAAGGTAATTAACCACTCGCAGTTGACTGCACTCTGTATTTATGGCTACCCGATCTCTTCTTTTCTCCAATCCCTCTTTTCTTTTCCTCTCTCCTCACTTCTCAAAGAACTTTCAGAGATCAATTGATTCCAAAGAGCTTTCATTTTGTGTGTACTCTAAGAGACAACTAATTCAGCAGATATGATATCAGAAAGAAAAACCAGTAATTTACATTATAGTTACTTATATTTAGCAGAGCACTCATCTTGATTGGCATCTAGAAACTAAGACAAAATTACACATAAAATTTTAAATACTAAAAAAATTTAAATACTAATTTTAAAGACTTAAAATTTAAAGCAATTACAAAACGAGGTAGAAAAACAAATTTAATGCTTTGAATGGGATGGCTCTTAAAGAAAAAAACCTTCAAAAGCTTGCTGAATCTATACCTCAAAGGAACAAAAGACTAACTCTCAGAAAAAATAACGGCCTTGTTAAAGGTTACAGGACAAAAAGCGAAGGGAGGCAAAGGGGTTGAAAACACAATTTAAAGAATTTTTAATATGAGTCAGGTGTGAGGGTAGGTGCTTAAATTCTCAGCACTCTGGGAAGCGGAGGAAATGTGACTCCAAATCTGAGCACAGCCTGTGCAATTTAGCAACTTAGCAAGACCCTGTCTCAAAATAAACATTAAAAAAAGCTTGAGGATGTAGCACAGGTGAAGGCACTGGATTCAATCCTTAGCACTGAAAAAAACTTTTTTTAAGGAATTTTCAATATGTACTTTGTTTGCAAAAATAGTAATAAAGTATAAATCTGCCTAAGAGTTTAAAATATAGTCTTATTCATGGTGCAAATTTTAATTAAACAATTATATTTCTTTCCAATTTTATCACAAGTGAAAAATTATCTAATTTCCATAAAACTTGAGTTTATTTCTCAAGGAAAGCCTGATTAATCTTGGTGCTTTGAACTTTTATGAGTCAAGAAAGTTATCAATATTATAAAAATATAAAATTATTTGTTCAACTGAAAGAATTATAATAGCTAATGTCCTTTAAAAATTTTTATTTGTGTTAAAACTCTGTAAAAATATACCTACTATATGGCAATACACACATAGGAGATAGCTATACAGACACTCATATGTATGAAAGCCCTATACTCTTAATTGACATAAAATTCACATAATATAAAATTAATCATTTTAAAGTATAAAATTCAATGGCATTTATTATAGTCACAACCATACAACCACACCATCCATGTAATTCCAAAATAAATGGGACTTTCACCCCCCCCCAAAAAAAGGGGGGGGCTGGGGATTTAGCTCAGTGATTAGAGTGCTTGCCTTGCAAGCACAAGACCCTGAGTTCGATCCCCAGCACCATAAAAAATAAATAAATAAATAAATAAATAAAAAATAAATGGGACTTTGATCACCCCCAAAAGAAAATCTCATACGCATTAAGCAGCCATTCCTTTTCCTCCCAAGTAACATTTGCATTGTTTCCACCTTTGGCTGTTGTGAATAGTGCTGCTACGAATCTTCATGTGCAAGTATTTGTTTGAGTACCTGTTTGCAACTCCTGGAGTGTGTACACAGTAGAACTGTTGGGTCACATGGTAATTCTGTGTTTAACTTTCTCAGGTATCACAAAATTGTTTTTTCTAATGGTGCCGCCATTTTGTATCCTCACCAGCAAAGTATAAGGATTCTAATTTCTCCACTTCCTTGCCAACTTTTACTATTTTCTGTGCTTTTTTCCTCCTTTTATTTAGCTATCCTAGTGGCTATGAGATAGTATTTTATTGTGGTTTTGATTCACATTTCCCTAATGACTAATAATGCTTAGCTTCTTTTCATGTGGGTTTTGTTTTGTTTTGGGGTTTTTTTGCCATTTGTACATCTTGAAATGTCTATTTCAAGTCTTACTATCTTTTAATTGGGTTGTCCTTTCGTTGTTGAGTTGTAAACGTTCTTTACATTTCCTAGATGCTGCAGTAGACAAATAAATGATTATGAATATTTTCTCCCATTTTGTAGGTTGTCTTTTCACATCCTAAATAAGTACTTTAATGTACAAATGTTTTTATTTTTACTTTATGTTATCTTTTTTGTTTTGTTTTGCTTTGTTTTTTGAGACAAGGTCTTGCTATGTAGTTCAGGCTGGCCTAAAACTCACTGTGTGTGTAGCCCAGGCTGGCCTCGAACTCACAGTAATCCTCCTGTGTCAGCCTCCCAAGTGCTGGAATTACAGGCATGTGCCACCATGCCCTGCTAAATGTTTTTAATTTTGATAAAATCTGATAAATGCCAGCATATCTATTTTCTTTTCTGGTGCTTGTACTTCCATTGTCATATCATAAGAATCCATTGCCAAATACAAGGTCATGGAGTTTGATCCCTACATTTTCTCCTAAGAGTTTTATTATTTTAGCTCTTATATTTATGTTACGGGTTGATTTTGAGTTAATGTCTGTATATGGTATGAAATATGGGTACAGCTTCATACATTTGTGTGTAGATATTCAACTGCTCCAGCTTCATTTGTTAAAGAAACCATTTCCCTCATTAAGTGGTTATCTGACAAACTTGTTTCTCTGCAGTATGTTAGTTCAAATGGTATTTCTAGAACCAGAAGTGAAATTTAAGGCTTTGAAGTAATAGTAAATTATTATTATCTATCTTGTACAGCTGAAGCACTACTTGAATGCACTATCAGTTAGCACATTAAAAACTGACGTACATCTGGGAGACTGAGTTAAGAAGATCATAATTTTAAGCCCAGCCTGGGCAACTTGGTGAAACTGTGTCTTAAAATTTTTCAGAAAGAGGGATGAGGCTGATAATGTAGCTCAGTGTGAAGGCCTTGGCTTCAGCTCCCCGTACCACAATAACAAAATAAGTATAAATTTATTACTTGAAGAAGTGTTTTAAAGATTTAGCTGATTATAGGGAGATACATATACAAGATGATAGTTACATTTTATTTTGTTTTAAATAAAATTGGTTGTGCCAAACCCTGCTTGTACAGAGAATATTGTAAACAATCAACAAATGGGATCGTGTCAAATTAAAAAGCTTCTGCACAGCAAAGGATACCACCAACAGAATGACAAGATAAGGCACAGAATGGGAAAACATGTGTTTGCCAGCTACTCCTCAGATGGGGGACTAATATCTAGAATATATAAAGAACTCAAAAAAATTAGAGGCACTGGAGATTTAGCTCAGTGATTACGGCACTTGCCTAGCAGCACAAGGCCCTTATTGATCCCCAGCACCAAAAAAAAAGAAGAAAAAAAAAAAAAGATTAGACCCTCCAAATGTAAAGACCCAGTCCCAAACTGGACACCTGAAATAGACACTTCTCAGATGAGTACAAATGGCCAATAAATACAAGAAAAAGTGCTCAACATTGTTGGCCATTCAAGAAATGCAAATTAAAACAACATTGTGATTTTTTCTCATGCCAGAAAGAATGGCTACTATTACTTGTGGGAATGTAAATTGGTACAACCACTATGGAAATCAGGAAGGAGATTCCTCAAAAAACCTAAAACTAGAGGTTCTATTTCACTGAGCTATTCTCCTTCTACATATCTTCCTGAAAGAGTTAAAGACATCAGATCACAGTGGTACACGCATATGCATGTTTATAGCAGCATAATTTATAATAAGTACATCTCAGAAACAGCCCATATGCCCATCAACAGATAACTGGATAAAGAAAATGTGGTATTAATACACAATGGAGTACTACTCTGTCATAAAGAAGGATAAACTTAAGACATTTTTAGATAAATGGGTGTAATTTTAAGTGAAATAAATCAGAGAAGTTTAAATATCATATTTTTTTCTCTTGTGTGAGAAACCCAAAGTATAAATAGGCAGCAAATGGAGGATAGATATTAAATAGTAGGAAGAACTTGTTCAAATGGGAAAGGAAACAAGAGATGGGGAGAGGAGGAGGGAAGGAAGGAAAAAAGAGATTTAAAGAAAAAAAAAGAATTGAAGGAAAAAATAATGAAAATAGAGTTTGTGTAAATTGGGAGGAAAAAAGCATTGGGGCAGGAGACAAAAAAAAAGAATCAAGATGTGTTATGCACAAGTTCAAATCCCCCATGATAAATGTGATCATTATGTACTGTAAGCATGTACTAATAAAAAAATTAAATGTTAAAAAGAATTGAGTCAGGAGTGGTGGTGCATGCCTGTAATCCCAGTACTTGGGAGGCTGAGACAGGGGGATCACTCCAACTTCAAAGCCTGCCTGGGCTACATAGTGAGTTCAAGACTAGCCTGAACTACACAGTGAGACCCTGTCTCAAGAAAGCAAAACAACAACAACAGCAAAAAGAATTGGTCGTCCTAAGACATAACAAAAGGATATAGAAGGCAATCTGAGATTGTATTACAAGTGTAGAAAGCAAAATAAACAAGTTCAAATAGGAAGGGGACCAAGGAAAGGGAGGGGGAAAGGAAAGAAGGGGAAAAAATGGAAACAAAGATTTTGTGAATGGGGAGGAGAAGCAGGCTTGAAGGGAGGAGAGGAGAATAGGAAAAAAGAATTAGGATGTATAATATACAGGTACAAATTCCCTACAGTGAATGTGATCACTGCATATGACAAATATGCACTAATTTAAAAAAATAAAAAGAAAGCAAAAATAAATAAATGAATGAATAAACTTACTAGCCAGAGCAGGGTTTATAATGCTTGTCAGGGTGAGTTGCAAAAAGACAAAGAAATGCATTAATTTTTCTTCAAAACTTGCTTGGTGATAACTAGTACAGTCATCAGGAGAAAAAAGCTTGTGCATCGCTGCAAACTGCTATGAGGGTGGTAATCAAGGAGAGTAAAATAAGAACTCGAATCTCTTTCTATTAAAATGATAAGCTGCTCTTGGAGTATACAGAAGGCTCTTAAGCAAGACAGAATGAAAAGGCAGAGTTAAAAAGCGTTCTGTATCACTATCAGATGTACCGGTAGTTCTTTTTCTTATGAAAATATTCTGTGACTCATTTTGTCACACTTTCTAATTCACACTAACAAGTCGTCTCTTCTGAAAGAAGGTGCCTAATAATCAAGTTTCCTCATTGCTGTGCTTTAACTATTACTTGAAACCATTACTTGTCTTTTGGCATCTATGACAAATGCTCATCTCACACCCCCTCTAACAACTCCTTTGTTATTATCTTTTCCACATTCAGAACTCAAAGTTGGAGCATCAGAATTGTAAAAATATCTATTTTACCTAAATTACCTTTGGAGTTACCCAGATGTTTATTGGGTATCACAAAGATTTAATTTCTCATCTTATTAAAAGAAGAGATGATGCAAATAACCTGGCATTGTCTCATTTTTTTTTATTTTTTATTTTTTATTTTTTTTTTAAGAGTAGGAAATTTATTGAGAGAGAGAAAGACAGCTCCTGAGAGACAGGAGGGGACCCAAGTGGGTTGCCAACGAGCCCATCCCTCAGGGAAAGTTTTATAGAGCAAAACTGTGAGGCGGGTACAATGTGTGTCAAAATGATGATTAACCAATAGTATTACAAGTGTAGTCGTTTAGGTAATTGTGATCCAATGGGGAAGAAAGTCACGTAGTAAATCGGCAAGGGGAGAACAAAGACATTCCAGGGTGAGCTGGATCTGGAGATCTTGGTCGCCCACCTGGGTGACCTAGACTTTATCAGATCAGATGAGTGTGATCTTCAATTCACTGTTTATCCCTCAGCCTTATCTTGAGTCATGACTTTCAATGGATGCACCTCCAGCCATAGTTGTAGCATATTCTCCTCTTGTTATTGACTCCATTGAGGGCCCAACCCTGTCTGACTGCCTATAATATTTCTACCTTACTTCACTGTCTATAATATTCCCCCCTCTGAAGAAGTACCCCTAACTGTGGTTAGGGGAGAATGGGCGACGTTTCCATCTAGCTGCTTCGAGCTGAGAAGGGTCAGTGTCAGGGAGACCGCAGTCAGTGACCTCTGGCGAGCTCATCTGATGGCCTTGCGTAGAAGTCATGTTGCAGTCTAACATTATGAACTCCCGTCACAAGTTGATCCAGTGGGTCCCAGTGAAAGGAGGCTTCCATATTTGTAGTTGGTTCCATCTGTATGATCACTCAAAGCTTGGCATCCTCTAGGTGAGAATAAACAAATTTCCCAAGAAATTAAAGCATGTATGACCAAAGCATGGCACTAGAATAGAAAGGCAGATTTGAGAAAAGAACCACATCCAGCTATGGTATTGTTTTATGTATCTTTTGTTATACTTTTCTGCTGGGTATTTAAGACCAAGTTAAAGTGAGACCCGTGCTAATAAAAAGTGACCTCTTGCTATCTATCAAGGTCAGTTTAGGCTCCGCAGGCATCACTTTTGGAACCACATGCAGAGCCTCTCAGCTCCTCTGTCAGTGTCAGCCGCCAGGATGGGTCACGGTCTGGCTTGACCACGTGGCTTCCTGTGGAAGCAGGGGAGACTATTGCCTTTCACGTGACCCTCCTTTTTCGCTGTATCAATTGACTCCTTCTCTGGTGTCTAACAATCTCCCTCTTCAGGAGGTTGGGTGACCATCAAAGCTGTAGGATCTTGTAGAAAATGTTCCTTATGGCCTGGGTCCTTGTTGAGCTTGGAGGGCCAGGGCCAAAATATTGGCTATCCTCTTAGCCCAGTTGTCTTTCTAGTTTTGGTCTCTAACTCTCAGTGGTTGAACACATAAATTATTCTTTGGCTGGTGATCTCATGTTGGCTTGACATGTATCTCTTTCCACAAGTAGCTGGAATATAAGAGAAAGGCTGATATCCAAGTCTCCTCTAATTGTCTCAGTGCGACCTCCAAATGATATAGGGGAAAAAAATATAACTCCCAATCCTAGATGTCAGTTACGTTGAGTTCGTGTTCCTCGAAGTTGAAGAATGAATTCTAAGGAACAAAGGATGTTAAGAGTAGGAAATTTATTGAGAGAGAGAAAGACAGCTCCTGAGAGACAGGAGGGGACCCGAGTGGGTTGCCCCATTGTCTCATTTTAATAAGCTCAACAGTCTAATGTCCACAATATGAAAAGCCAGCCAGGTGTGGTGGCGCAACAGGAGAATCACTGCAAGTTCGAGGCCAGCATGGAGCACATAGGAAGACTCTGTCTTGAAAAACCAGAAAAAAAAAAAAAAAGCCTGCAAATTAAAAAGAGAACCTAATCTTCTCTACATCAATTATATATAAATTAAATATTAATATAAATGTTTCATTAATTATATATTTTATGTCAGAAATATGTTCATGCTAAATCCAAAGATAAGAGTACCTATTCATAAATAGGATAATTTTAAAAGACATTTTGATTTTCCCTCTAAGCACTTGTCAATCCAAGACCATCGGAAAGCACAGGGATAAATTAAAGATCCTGGGGGCTGGGAATTTAGCTCAGTGGTTAGAGTGTTTTCCTAGCAAACACTGAGTTCAATCCCTGGCAGCAAAAAAAAAAAAAAAAAAAAAAAAAAAAAAAAAAAAAAAAAAAAAAAAAAAAAAAAAAAAAAAAAACAAAAACAAAAAAAACCCAACCAAAAAAAAACAACCCTGGAGATTTGACGGTATCTTCCTTATTTCTGTGCTCCTATGCCAGGGTAAACATTAGCGAAATCCTTATAAATCGGTAGTATCGCATCTCATAGAGTCCTGATGGCGGACCTAGGTTTTCTCTGCAGTGACCTCACAAGTTGTGTGCCTTGTTTTTTTCTAAACTAAAATCTCAATATTCAGGTTTAATTACAGTATTGGCACTTTGTGATAAATAAGTGGGTTTTGGGTTTGGGAAATGGGTCTCTAAAAGAGTCACCATCACTGTCACAGAGGGTTTTACTTCTCTACATTCTGATACTATGATTACTACAGCAAATCAACCAGAGGCTTTGAGTCTTATAAACCAAAGTATTTTCTGCTTTTCCTGTGTGTTTGCTTAATGATCCCCACCACGAAAACAGATCAGAAATTGAAAGAACTGAAAGAGCTATCAGAGGCGCCTCAGTAAAGGCCGGAGCCAGACCCCTGATAAAATCCACCTGAGCCTGCAGTGAACAGACTCACAGGACAGGCTCCCTGCTACAAACCCACGTCCTCACCACCGCCTGTGAGACCAGACAGAAAGGCCCAATCAGGATCCCAGAAACTCTGCTCCAAAGGTAAGTGACTTTGGAGAAACTGACTATTTTGCCTAAAATCAGCAAAGTACAGATTAATTCCCTAGGACTAGGTGAATAAAGTGGATCGATTTAATTATGCTTGATGTTCTATTTTAAATGGATATATGAGGGAAAACCCTTTTATTTCTTCTTAATTTATCACTGACCCTCAGTTTAACATGTCTTCAAACTGCTTTGAAACCCTCTTCACGTGGCATCTTGCCCCAACTGAACCCTCATGAGTCATGGGGGAGGGAATTCTGCAAGAGATCTTAATATAGAATATAACTTACATCATAAGGGGACACCCAAGAATAGTGATTTTTACAAAAAATTATGAGGCAAGACAATTGATAGCAATGGTTAAATATTACGTAAATTGCCCTTTTTAGATTCATTCACTCTCTATATCTGTAATAATATTTGTGTAAATTGAAGAAGAATGTGTTTTTTTCCAACCAGGGTATAAATGAGTAGATCAAACTATGACGGTGAGCATGCCAGAAATCTCATTTAATTAGGTGAGACAAGCCCAAGGATGCCTTCAGCTGTATGGAAATAACCCCTTAAGTGACTTGCCTTGAATCTGGCCCACCACCTGCCCCATTGCTCATGAACTCCTGCCTCCAAGGCAGTTCGGGAACGCTGACAGACAGGCAGATGTCTGCAAAGGTCAGACTTCGGTTACACCCACAAGCTGGAAGTATTTTGGACAAAGGCAGGTGGAAACAAAATGAATGTTCTTGGTCCCTGATCTCAGGGAACAAACTGACAGGGAAAATAAAATCCCTTTGAGGCATAAAGGTCAATTATACCCCTAGAGGCTTACGAAGGCCTCTAGACAGTACCAATTCTTAAGCTTTCCACGTTGCTCTGGCTTTAGGAAATGTACGCAAAGGGACTCTTCCCATGCTATACACTCATTACCCCTATGGAAACAAAACTCATCAA
Source organism: Hystrix cristata (assembly GCA_004026905.1). Classification (NCBI taxonomy): domain Eukaryota; kingdom Metazoa; phylum Chordata; class Mammalia; order Rodentia; family Hystricidae; genus Hystrix; species Hystrix cristata. Next base: position 127,758 of record PVJO010002187.1, on the reverse strand, counting down.
ATAAAACATCAGGTTGATGACACTGAATCAGGACATCACCAAGCGTCTCACAAGGTCAACTCTGACCTTAGGGGCAGGGACTTGGACACAGCGAGACTTCAGAAGCAAACCGCATGCTTTGTTCTGTCCCCATTATGACTAAGGATACGACATGGCACAGTTGTGAGAAAGAAAAAGAAAAAAAGTTTTGCTCCCTGAGATAAAGCAAATATTAGGGTCATTCTGTCTGTACCTAGGTCACAAAATACTGAAAGCTTGAGTAATTCCTATAACCCTGTTGCCTCCCTGAATAAAAGATGCCTTTATCCCTGACTTTCACAGTGCCTCCCTATGTGGGTCTGACGATCCTCCGAAAAAATCACTGTTTTCACCAAGAACAAAGTACAGTAATGCAATTTGATCAACTTTATTTTTATTTATTTGTTTGGGGTATTTTTTTGAAGCAGGCTCTTGCCATGTAGTTCAGGCTGGCCTTGAACTCACTATGTAATCTAGGCCAGCCTCAAACTCACAGTGATCCTCCTGCCTCAGCCTCCCAAATGCTGGAATTACAGGCGTGTGCCACTACACCAGGCATAATTTGATCAACTTTAATCTGGAACTTTTCTTCACTTATTTATTTTTTATATGGAAGGTCAGTATTTGGTTCCTTTCACCTCTTTGCAAATTAACTTTTCCTCGTTTTTAAAAAATACTCGTATCTGTCAGTTTATCAAAATTCACAGAAAATCATTGCGCTTTAACAAATAGACATTCAAACCAGACCCTTCTGTAGGTGCAAGTTCCTCATTCAGGGCATTTTACACAAGTTCATGTTGCAACATGCCTCCTTCTGCCCTGGCTGCTGCCCGCACTCCGGCCCCAGGGCCTCGAAGCCACAGGTTTGAGCAAGGGCTGTGCTACCTTTATCTTTGGAGGGAGCACATGGGGGCTGTTACTGCACCTGTGGGTGACCTGGGTACGTGGGGTGGCTGGTGTGCAGTGCGGGATCATGCAAAAGAAGATCTGTTTTGGTTTTGTTTTGGTTTTGTTTCTTGCTTTAAACAATTTACTTATTTGACTGTAATGCCATACACAGCCTTCCATATGTTTTGACACGTCTATTTTCCGCGGTGATTTAGAGGATGTTTATTTTACACTTACAAATGTAAAGGAGCCCTCTGCGCAGCAAGCCTACGGAAGCAGCGTTTCTCTGTGAATTTGGCTCGTACATGCTCCATCTCATCACATCGCCAGAAGCTCGTGTCCCGGTTATGCTCAGGAAGTGTAGCCCCCGGTTCTCTGGAATGTGCTAAAGCACAAAAGAAAAATCCACACTGCTATTCTTGGTTAGCTTAATGATGACAGCTTCAGGTTCTCTATAAAATGAAAGAGATTCAAACGTGGGAGGTCACCAGGTCATCATCTCCCCGAGAACACTGCTACTCAGAGCAAAACATCCTTCTGAGTGGGGTCCTTAAAGTTTAATAACATCAGTCAACTGGAGCGAGACCCTAGGAGGGCACAATCCCAAAAAGAGCCTCTGTGGCCCGTCTATTATGGAGGAACCTTGTGTGCAATTTTAGATCATCAAAGGTGACATTGAATGCTGGCTCCTAAATTTCAATCACAGCCTTAACCACCCTGTGATTTAGCCAGCCACAGCTCTGACTCTTTGGGAACAAAAGGCCACCTTCATAAGGCTGGAGGAAAGCTACACGCCGTGGCAGGTGGCTGAGAGGCACACACCATAAAAACTAGGCAAGGAAAAGAGGTCAGCTCAACTGTGACAAGACGCAGGATTGTTCTACCTTAGGAGTGCACTGTCAGATATGTGTTATACACAACTTCTCTTTTAGCTTAGGATTTACATATTACGATACCTGTCCTCTTAAAACATAGCATCAACCTCAAAGTGAAATAAGTACCAAAGGAAGGGAAGAGCGGGTTTTCAGACTGCTACTTACTAATGTGTCGAACGACAAGGACGAATCTCAAATAAAGAATGTTGAGTGAAAAGGGCAGACGCGATGAGTATATATTGTTAGATACATGAAATCCATGTATATGAAACTTGAGGACAGCCAAAACTAACCTGTGATGACAGACACTAGGAAGGGCTTGCCTCTTGGTGTCTTTATGGATGGAGAGAGGAGATGGTGGATGGATCAGAGAATGGTTGTTTAGATAGGTGTGTGCATATGCAAAAATGTATCAAGTGTTACTGTCCAGACCTTTGCGTCTGTAAGTTACACCTTGATTTCAAATGGATTTTAGAAGCCCATTACCCACACACATTCACTCTAAAGCTGGGGCGTAGAAGCCTACCCTCTCAGGGTATGTGCGGCATCCCTCTCTGGTGGTAGCCCTCACTGAATAGATCCAAGATTACCAAGGCTGCTGCAGCCCCACCCAGGTGATGGCTGCTCCCCTGTTCATCTGCCCATACCCCACTGCAGAATTGCCTGGTTATGGCCAGAGTGCACCGATCTCCAGCTGGTCTGTGTTTTTCTTTCCTGTTGTGACCACAACACTGACACATGATTGCCATTGAGATCACAGATGTGGTCTGGCATCTCCCTGCCCATCCTCCCTGTTTCTCTCACCATCCCCATCTGAAATCACTTGCCCAGCCCACTCTGCAGCAGCCCTTGGAAGAGGCTCCGCCCAGTTTGCCATCTGCTTTATTTTTTAATCAGTTCCTTTTGCTTGGTTAATATCCATGCAGTAATTTGCGAAGCGTTCATGAGTCACTGAACATGATGGAACCTGAACAGGCACAGAAATGCAAAACCCTTGAGCCAAGGAAATCATGGCTGGGCGGGGGCGGGGGGTCAGACGCTGGTCTCAGAGTCAGCCCTGGCTGCAGACAGCAGCTCCTGGGTTTCTTTCTTCCTGTGACTCCAACCCCAGGGCCAGTGACTCATGCTCTCCTATTCAATTTGGCTTTTTGGTTATTAAGTTTCAGTCTGTGTACAGGGATGCCATCTCTACATTAGGCACTGGAATTGGGAGGCTTAAAACAGAAAGAGGGAAATTTGAAGATGTCCTTTGGTGAGCTTAAGTGCAAGGCTGAACTGAGGCACTGTTACAGATACTCATTTCAGTGTGCAGTATGTTTTAATGCGGGCAGAGGAATTTCTTTCTGTCGGCAAGATCCCTTACCAAATCCCTAAAATCCGAGTTTTCCTTTAGTCTCATGCGGTAGGTCAGTAGCAAGGAAAGTGCTGCGAATGTCCCCCGGAGACTAGACAGTGTTCTCCCAAACTCGCTGCCTTTGGAGCATCAGCATCAGGCATGCATTTCAAAATCATATTTTTTTCTCTCCAAATAATTGTCTTGTCCGTGCTCAGTCAGATGTTTTCTCTCATAAATCCTCAGGCTTAAATTAAAATCCAGGGAGAAAGGAAATGCTACTCATTTTTAACCATTTAAATGTAATAGCTTTCCTTGTCCACATTAATTCTGTTTGCAGGCTATGCAAGGTCAAGCATAGAATTGTATTCTTTATTTACATCAGAGTTTTGTATTTGCAGAAATGATTTATATTATTTTAATGCTTTGGCACTATCATATCTTTGAAAGACAGAGAAATATTATATTCCCATTTAACAGGTGAAAAAACAGAGGTCAAGGTCATATCTGAGAAAGCATTTAAGAACCCAGGGCATGAGTTTCCCATTCATGTCACTGTTCTCAAGCCCTAGTCGGTCTGCTCACCACTTGAAGCCAATACTCAAGAGAGTTGGTGGGAAAGAAATCAGGTATTTACAAGGGCTGGCATCCTGAGAATATGGAGGGACTGTCACTCTCCACACACAGAAAAGACTGTCTTAGTAACGTAGCTACTCAAAAAGGCTTTTACCAGAGCATTGGCAAGGTGTGAAATGAAGGGAAGGAGATGCACAGGACAAAGTGTAGGAAAACACATGTTGGGCAGGGTCTTCAACATCCAGGGCATGCATCTCTTATTTATTTCACTCTAGTTGGAACACTGCAATTTACCTTGATCTCCTGAGGCTAGTTCCTGTAATTCTTTAAACAATTTTCTGGAAATTACACATCACAGCAGTTTACACGCTTTGTTAGTTGGTGCACAGGATGGAGAATAAGGAAGGATTTTGCACATTCTGATATTATCTAAAGGTCACCAGATGTTCTGGGTTCTGTAAATCTAAAGAAAGATTATTTAGCAGTTAATATCTTAAATCATGTAGGTGTGACTTTTCTTTAGAATTTAGAATGCCAGGCAAAGGGAGGGAGAATTAAAGAACAACTCACACAGGAGGGTCAGGGGAGTAGTTACACAACCATTTTTAACTTTTAAACAATCCTTTGGTTTAATAGCCACTGCTTTCCCATCAGTCAGCCAGAAGGACTGTTGAGAAAGTCACTTACCCTGACTCCACAGAAGTCTGAGTTCCTTTATGAGGAGTGCTTGGCTCCTGGAGAGAAGGCCCTGAGCTCAACCAGCCCCATCACCAGCATCCCGGACATGGTGTGTTGCCTTCAGCAAAGTACTCAACAGATCTGTGCTGTCGGTTCTTCGGTACCACAAGCTAATTCTTTTTGCCATTTACCTATTACCCAAGAAAACATGAGGAGTCACAATACTTCCTATGTCGTTTGTATATGATTAAATCTGATAGACAAGAGGCATTTGGTCAAAAATTCATGTGCATTTATTTCAACTGGCAGAGGTCTGCTGAGTTCCTGTAAAGCATCTTGTAATGAATATTCAAAATATACTTCCAGGTTTGTTACTAATAACATTACTAATGTCATTACACATGAAACAGGCCTGCTGACAATGGAGGAACTGATTACATTCCCCAGAGATGTATTTTGTAGACCAGCTAGTTATTTTATTTCTTGATTAGGTAAGGGCTCACACCTTGTCCTGTGAAGAGAGACCAAAATTCTATCAGTCTGATTCCCAAATTCTTTTTTTTTTTTTAACCCATCACTTGGTTCCAAGACATTACCTACCACTATTCTGATCACTAGTCTGGGGTGTTTTCTGCTTTGTAACCAGTGAAGTAAAACTCATGAATTGGTTTAATTTCCTTTAAAGTCTGCTCATTACTAAGAAGTACCAACCCTCCAGCTTATTAAATCAGAGTGTGGGCTGCTCATAACCTGAGGCTAAGTCCATTCACTGTAAAAGAACTCAATTTGCATCTTCACCAAGCTTCTTGGGATTTCCCCTCCCCACCTGGAGCAGACCGAGCAAGTCCCCACTGCTTCTCAGGAAGCCTTCTTTCAGTGAGCTCACGCAAGCCAGGGAAGGGGCAGAATTTTCATCCGTGGACCCGTGAATCATCACATTGTGCATTATCAGCAGCAAAACCGGTCTGCTTCCACTGCCCAGGGCTGTCTCTTAAATACAAACAACTTTCCACTTTTGAAAAGTTCATTTTAAAGTGATTGTTAGAAATGCAGAATGCATCCCCACAGTCTCCCTCCTGAACAATGCCAGCCCTGGGTCCAGAAACTTTTTCTTGCAACTAGAGGGCTCTGGTTCACTGCTACTGTCCTGAGAATCATTAGGGGGCAAAAAAAAAAAAAAAGAACATTTGAGCTTTTGAGATTCTGAGTGTTTAAAGGAACGAAAAGCGAGCAGTTGATAACATGGGAAAAGTCGCAGTTAGAAATATCCTGTCCTCTCTCACCTTGCCTAGGAATAGTCACTACTGTTAACATATCATAAAGGAACGGGTCCCCCCTGGTGTCCTGAAGACAATGAGGCCTCTGAGTCTTGGCAGATCACCTTAGGGTCCACCCTGGGAATCCACTCCTGGCCCTGTCCCATCTCCCCCTGGGCGGCTGCACTGGGGCAATGTCTCATTACCTCCTAGCTTCTGAAGAGGTCTGAGGGTTCCCACCTGCAGACTATAAATCCACTGAGATGCTGGTTAGGGTTAGGTGGCCAGCAACGGGGCACATCTCTGTTTCAGTGTCATCCTCTTTTGGGCACAGGATAAGGACCATGGGAAGCTGGTTAATCTTTCATCCTCCCTGTCACTAATAAACTGAGAGTGTGTCATTGTGTATTTATGAGTCTAATCAGTCAGACCTTGCCTTGGCCTCTCCTTGGCTTGTGTGTGCTTGACACAAATCTGTTATCTAAGGTTTACGGGGAAGAGAGAATTCCTTTAAAAATCCAAGTAACTCAATGTTCTCAGTCACTAACTTTGGGACGAACCGCATCAGTACATAGACCCCTCTGAGGTTATGTTGAAAGCTATGGATGTTTTCTCTCAGGAAATTCTAACTGCACAAATGTTTGTACACATTTTCTGGAAGTTTATAAGCTACAAGAACCTCGGGCAAGAACCTCTATTCTGAAGGGATTAAGGTCCTATCAATTACTCATGCAGTGGAATAAAATAGTATATCAGATTGGTTTCCTCACATTTATTAAGAGCATCTCATGTTAAGGCAGGCACCATGCTGAGCAGCTGGGATCTAACAGCAGGTAAAGATAGCACACCCTCACAGATCATGTGACGAAGTCTAGCCAGTATGATGTGGCACACAGACATTAATCACACAAGCACAGAAGTAAGTACAAATGCACATAGTACAAGGGAGAGGTACACAGTACCATGGGGACCTTGATTCAGGCAGTGGGTACAGAGAAACATTCCCCAAGGAAATGACTCAAGCTAAGGGCTGGAGGAGGGCAAAGGCAAAGAGAATACCGTGTGCCATAGCCCCATGGCAGGTGGCAACAAAGAGTCAGGAATTGAAGAAAGCCAATGTAACGGGAGTGCAGAGAGCAAATGATAGCATTGATAAGAAGCAGCAGAAAACATGGACAGGACAGGAAACATAGGACCTTCCAAGCCTCAATAAGATTTTTGGCTATATTGTAAGAAAAATAAGAAGATATTAAATTGGGGGCAGTGGGGAAGATGGGAGTGCTAGGCCGTAGTGTCACAATTAGATTTGTCTCTCAGTGACCACAATACAGAGAGTGGACTTGATGGGCTTTGAGTAGGCATGGGAAGACCACCTGGGAGACATTAGAGGAGCAGTAGGCACAGAGAACTGTGTATGAGGTAGAGGAAAGGAACAGATTTGAGAGCTACATCGTAAATCCAGCTGGCAGGACTTACTTGAGATGTGCTGGGTAGCTCTGAGCATCTGAGCATTTTCGATGAAGGAAAGTTAGTACCCGGAGCATGGTGCACTCGGAACTGTGGGTCCCAGGAAAGGGTCCGGTAGAAACAGAAGAGTGTAGGAGGGAATGCGTTCCTTTCTTGTGTTTAGAGAAAGAGTGACACTGAAAACATTTCTTTTTTAAAAAATTTTATTTTAATGGTACATTTTAGATATACATAGTGATAATATTCATCATAGGGAATTTGTACCTGTACATGATATATCTTGCTGCTTCTTTTTTTCCTGTTCCCCTCCCTTGCCTTCAACCCCTCTTCCCTCCTTACTTACGAAAGCTTTGTTTCCATTTCTTACTTCTTTTCTTTTTTTCTTGTCCCTCTCCCCTTCCCCTATCCCCCTTCCCAAACAATCTCTTCCCTAAGAGAGACCTGGAAAAGCTTCTTGAGACTGTTGGCCTTTTTAGCATTCTCCTTGAAATCCCATCTCCAGGTTCTTGAGCTTCTGTATGACTCTTACTTCAGGGTCTCCTCAGGGTTGTCTCATCTCCTCAAAATGATCCATCCTCCACAGTCACACAACTGCTCCTCAGGTTGTTGTCAGGTAGTTATATTCCAAACAAAAGTTGCCAGGTTCTGGACTGCTCACCCCCCCTTCTGGAGTTAGATTCCAGGTTCTTCCCACCTTGAACAAAGAATTGAATGAAACAAGCCAAAAGGGGTGACAAAGTTTATTTAAAAGGCAAAATGGAGATGGGGGAAACTGATTCTGTAGAGCAAATTTGGGCAGAACAAAGAAAAAAGTAAAAAATAAAATTAAAAAATACATACTGAGTCTGAGAGACATGGTACGGGCTATCATGCAAAGATATGAAACCCCAGTCTGTCTCTTTAATGGGTCTCTTTATGCTCTCTAAATCTCCAGAAAACCTGTGAGAAATTCTACATCCGTGAGAACTTTTACTTTTGGGTCATGAGGGAGTGTTTGGATCTCGCACCTCAGGCTGACATTGGGTTTGGCCATTCTTGGAGAAGTCCCCTCCATTTGGAGTTTTGTAATTAACAGGTTACACCTACTTTCCCAGGGCTCGCTCCTCCCTCAAGGTGATTTCAATCATAGGTCCATTGCCTCAGCGTAATCAATATCTTCCAGTTGGTCTGTACAATCTAACTCTTGTTATTATATGAATGACTAATACGGCTTGTCACATCCCCAATCCTCACCTAGAAGATGCATCTGAAACAAACTTCCATTGTTGTGATTTTTAAAAAACTAATACATTTAGGATACCCCAGGGAACAAAATTTGGGGACAATAGAGCCACTGTATAAAGCAGACAGTCCTGGTAATGACCTCTAAATGTTTTCCTCTCTTCAAAAACCTCACTTCATCTACCCCTGAAGTCATAGGGTCTATGAAATTTCCAAGTTTTTCCATTAGTCACTCACTACCCCAGGAGTACTAAATGTGCAAGTGGGAGAAAGGTAACTGTTTGCAGTCTCTAAGTCTCATTGCCCGTGGTGAGGAGGCAACAAAGAATGGGGACTGTGTTGCCAGTGGCTTATGAATCAGGCATTTTGTGACATGTTTGCTTCAACAAAGACCTTAAACCCCTGAGGAAAGTTAAAATTAAATTCACATTACAAGCTGGGCGCAGTGGCACACATCTACAATCTCAGTCACTTGGGAAGCTGAGGCAGGAGGATGGCAAGTTCATGGCCAGTCTGGGCAACTTAGCAAGGCCCTGTCTCAAAATAAAATAAAAATAGATAAATAAAATGAAAAGGGCTGGAGATGTAGCTCAAAGAGGACATGAGCCAAGCATACACGAGACCCTGGATTCGACCCCTGGCGGGCACGTGTGTGCATGCACACCCACACAGACACAAAGTACAAAAGTGTATGTCATCTTGCAGTCTTTTTTCATCTGAGATGGAGCAAGGGTTGACATCTTCATCTTTTACTGACAGTATCCATCAACCTTTATTGACTCACTTCCTCTTCTTCTTGGTTCTGTAATATCTCCTGGATCTCTTTCCTTTGGTTAGCCTTTATTTTCTCATTCCTCAAGCCTGTTGTGAAAGTTATCCCACTTAATCAGCTCATCTGGGTCCTCAGGGCTTATTTTTGTTCCCACTGGGTGAGCAAAAAGCTATAAGGTGTTTGCTGAGAGCACATTTCACCCTCCGCTACAGAGAAGCTCCTCAGCTGGGTGGGGTGGAGGGTGTCGCAGCATAAGGCCAAATACTTTGGGAGCACCTTCCGGCCCTGCCAAGCCAGTGCAGTGTCTCCCGGGAAGTGTATGCTATCTAGTCTCTGGCTGCCAGGAACTCTTGACCACCGAGCAGAGTTTCTGAGACTCCTTTTGTTTTTAGTAAGAATGCTTCCTTCCCTTTTATCCTATGACAATATTCCTTGGCCTTTCAACCTTCACAATTACTTTTCATTTTATAGCAGTGATGGCAAACCTTTGAGCGTTTTAAGTAGTAAAAACAGCTTGCTGCAGCACGCATGCCGTAGGTTTGCCATCACTGTTCTGCAGCCTTTTCTGACACTTCAAACAACCTCCCCCTAAATCTTCCACTCCAATTCTCGATGACCAGATAGTAAGTATCATTTCTTTTAAGAATTCCAAATTCCTCCGTGAGTTGCAGTCAACTCCTACTCTGTCCCCTCTTTCTCGTCTCTCTCTTTCCATATATTTAGTTTTCTCTGTGTCTGTCTCCTTGTGTTTCTCTCTAACTCCTATATTTTTGTCTCTTTTTGTATGTCTGTCTCTCTGTCTTCTTTTCCTTTTTCTCTAGCTCTGTCTCTCTCTAGCTCTATCTCTCTCTCTTTCTCTCTCTCTCTCTCTCTCTCACACACACACACACACATATGCACACATACCCACATACACAAGTTCTCAGATCCCACTCAGGAACTACTCTTAGAAATATTACTAGTACCTATAATAATTTAAGCAGAACAACAAGACCTAAAGCCTGACTGTGTTCCTGGAAACAGAGGATTTTATTATTGCCAAAAGTTTGAAATTTTCAAATGCTCACATTTTTCAAGTTACTTTGCCAACAGCTAAAAATGATGCGAGTCTGCATTATTTCAAGTCATATTTTCAAAATTCTTTATGAGAGGGGTTACCTCTGGCCCACATCCAAATGGATGGGAAAATGCCAGCAAAACATGGTGAAAAAATATCTGTATAACTTAGATATGGAAGGAGAAACAAGTTTAATGAATTCCAACTATAAATCATCTATACTAGCAATTTTACAGCTCTTCCCCCAAAACAACAATGGCTTAAGGTCCAAACCGAACCTACATAGGTAGCAATTAGTCAGTAGATTAGTGTTACAATGAGAGGAACTGTAGTTTTTTCTATGAGGTGGTCAGTGTGTCAACATTCAGTGCAGAATTAATATACATAATTACAGAGTATACGTTGAGGAGAAAGGGCAAAACAAATCAGAAAAGAAAAAAGAAAACCTTCAGCTGATGGTGTGGCTCAGCAGTGGAGCACAGGATTAGCACATGCAAGACCCTGGGCTCCAGCACCAAGAAAAACCAAAAAGAAAGGACAGAGAGCAAAAAAAGAAAAGCTAACAGCCTTGTATCTTAAGTCTGATACTTTGCTATAGTTGTACTCCATCAACAAATACAATTACTCACTGTTTAGCTTTAGACTTACTGTTGGTTCAAGCCTAAGGAAGTGACTTCCTCTTCTATTCAGCTGATCTCACTGGACGTCAGGCATAGATGGAAGCCTCGGGGTAAGGAAGAGGGAATCCAGGGACCCTGTATGGAGAAGACAGCTAGTTCAGAAAATTAACAGGGAGACCCTGAGGAAAGGTAGATTTGAGCAAGACAGATTTGGTCCATTTATACTTCCAGCCACTGGTATGATTGAAGTCCCTGTGGAATTAGTGGGAGAAGCACATACGGGGCTAAACTGTGGAAGAAGCCCACCACTAGTGCTTCACCACCTCTCCATTCCCAGCACCAAAAGTGCCCTGCCATTTTGTTATCTCCTTGTTCAAAACTGATTCTTTATGGTAGGGCCTGGGCATGTGCAGAGTGCAGTGTTGCAAATATCAAACAAATCTTCAAAATAAAAAATGAAGGAGTGTGAAGGAAACTCTCAAACTCTCAACCTTCTGGATCTTAGTAGTCAAGTCACTAAAGGAAATTTCCAGGGCCCCCTATTTGGATCTCCGGGTTACAGGCTATCATAAGTGACTAGCCTAAGAAGTATCTTAGAGAGCCTTGTAAATAATGATCATTCCTTATTACAAAAGGAGGGACACACACCAGACAATTGTTTACCTTTCCAGCTCTGCCACGTTCTGATTCTGGGCCATTTCAGTGCTGGAGTCAGCCACAGAAGGACTTCTCAGATTCTTGGGTGAAAAGACAACCATTCAGAGAGACATTAAGCCCTGGGCAGCAAGTAAGTCTATTGTCCACAAAGAAGCCCACAAAATAGATGCTGTACTTGGTCCCTCAAGTTTCCAACTGGTCCAAGGTAACGGGGCCAGGTAGACTTAGTTATGGCAGCCAGTGCCTAAGATGGCCCCCAATGCCCCTGCCTTCTGGTGCTTACATCCTTCTGTGTGTATTTGTCCCCAGCACAGATTGGGCTGGCCTTGCAACTCAGAGAATGACTGTGTTGATGGCCTGTGACCTGAATGACATTGCATTTCCACTATTCTTGAATTGATCACTTTGGGAGAACCCAACTGCCATGAGAGGGGGACACTCAAGCTGCCCTATGGAGAAGTCTGCAGGGTGAGGAATAGAGGCTTTCTGCCCACAACCAACATTAATGTGCCAACCCTTGAAAGTGAGTTTTCTCTAAGGTGGACTCTCCAGCCCCAGTCAAGCCTTCAGATGACTGCGGCCTGGTTGACAACTACAATCTCATGAGAGACACTAGGCCACTACCACCTGGCTCCTAATCCACAAAATCTGGGATATGATGCATGTTTGCTATTGTTGTAAGCTGCTAAATTTGGGGGCAACTTGTTAGACAGCAATAGATAACTAAGATACTGGATATATTACTAAACCCAAGTCGCTGGTGACCACAACTCTAAAGCACGGGAAAGATTGCACAGATTTGCTCTGAAGACCCGGACGTAACCACATTAATTCAGTCATTGTCTTCTATTGAGTCTGAAGGTATTTTATCCTCTCAGGATTTAACTGTGCCAGGATTTGGGTTGTGAGGTACAGTAGCAGCACCATTCTACAAGAAAAGGTGCAGGTGAACAGAAACAGTTATAAGGAAAATAGATGATGTTGTTTAACAAATATGGAAAGGGTGGTACATTTCTTATTTTTTCTCCTTATTATCAATATTATAAATAAATTTCCTTAATGAGTACTCAAAATAATGTCTTAAGAATCTGACAGAAGAGCTAAATTACCCCCAAAAGAAGTCATTCTCAAGAATCAGTCCCACGGCACCCTTTGACAATATCAAATAATTCACCTTACCAAAAACTCTACAAAATTTATCCACCCAAAGTATTATCAGTTTGACCCCTAAATTCTTCTGACATGATATTAAAATTTTTGAAAACAACTTACTTCACTTCTCTAGCGTATGCTATTTTGGAAATTTAAAACACATTTACAGATGTTCATCTCAGTATTCAAAATCATATTACCTGTGTGTTTTTGTTGAGTTACTCACTGGGATTAATCTAGTTTCTGCTTAGAGGCACTGACTTCACCCAACTCTTCCACAAACAGCAGCGACAGGGCTGTGACCATGTTTAGTTTGGTGCTGTCTGGACTTCAAAGTCACCCAGAGTTTTGGCATCAGCCCCAAAAGTAATTTTCCCAAATGCAGACCAAGTAAATTTCCCCAAAAGAAACTTCAAATGGAAAAATAAATATTGAAAATAAGAAGAGGAAAAAATGTAGTCCTCATCCCCAAAAAAGATTTTAAAATATCAATGCCAAGTATTCAAACCCAGGGAATTGAAATACTAGGAAAAAGTAAAGAAAAGGGTTGTAAGTTGCCGTAAAAGGATGGGAACCTGAAAAGATTTCTGGAAGATATGTTTGCATAACTACTTTGTGCACATTTTTTGTGGATTTTCCTATTTTTCACTTAAAAAAACAGGAAAATTAGGAGTGAGAGGTTGGCCTGTACATTTTTGCTCCAACTTCTCTCTGGGTCACGATTGGACCCTGACAGGGAAGGGCAGCGCACAACACAAGCTGAAGTGCCAGAGGCACCCAACAGCGGACAAAGCTCCAAGGTTGTCTTCGGCTGACCAGCAGCTCACTGCTCACTAACTGGATTGTCCAACACCAAACACTTTGTGTTCCTGGAAAGCGGGTACTGCCGGAGGTGCATGGTGATAGCAAACAGCTTGGAGCTGGGGTATACTTCCTTGAATTTGGACAATAATTAATGTTTTTGAAGTTGTAAAAAGAGATTGAGCCAATGAAGTGAAGATTATTTGCAAACACAGAAATAAGCTCTTCTGATTCTAGCTTAGCTTTCCAGTCACTGTCTGGCGCCCCATCTTCGTGACCTTGATGAGCACGGCTAATGCGGTGCATGCTACGCAAGAATGCCATGTGGTGTGGGGAGGAGGACACAGAAATGGCTCACAAACTCCCAGAGAATGAACTGTTTTGGAGTTTAAATGGACGTAGTCCAAACTGGATCACAATTCAGCTGTTCTTCTTTATCCTTTTAGGTGCACAAACCCAGCAATTTGCCTGTGGGTAAAGCTCAAGCTACAATCTTAGTCACTTTTACAGACCTTCATTTTTTGCAATTCAGTCTCTTCACGGGTTTACTTGCTGGCTACCTTGACTGTGTCTAAGTTCTTCTCCTCAGTGGGACCTCGACCTTCTATCTGATGGTGATCCACAACGGTGGATCACTCCAGCAGGCTTTTCCTCCAGCACCAAAGGGACCGTGGACTCTCAGTGCGCCCAGCAACCCTGCAGAAGTGTCCAGGCTGGTATCAAAAAGAAGAGACTGCTAACAATATTGTTTGGAAATACTTATGCAAAATTTACTGTCAGGGAGAAATGATGTCAACTTTTAAAAATAGTGATGAAGACGGATGAAAAGCAGGAGGTTGAGGGTCAGAAGCACTCTCCAGGTACCTAGAGAACAGGACAATCATGGAGAGGGCTCAAGAGTTAGAAATGAGGAAGGGAAGCGCAGTTCAGACAATTTTATGTCTTTTCAACATTTTGCCAAGGGCAACACTGAGTCTGACACAGCAGACTCGGAGAACATGGCGATCTGTAACCTACGTTCAAGGCCCCTCTGTGCTCTTTCTCCTGGTTGAGTGCATGACATCATTTGACAAGTCATCCTCAATGATGTCAGAAGTTCCAGGGACAGGGAAAGATAGCCACAGAATTTAGAAGAGACTGAAAGGTAATGCTCCTTGGGATCCATTCCCAGTTCTATCACTGACTCATAGGCTGATTTTCTTATTCCCATTATTAGGCCTATTTTATTAAAGACTCATACCACACTTAATAAGATTTGGAGGTCAACCTGGGACCTTAGTACCTAAATTAACTGTAGAACTTTCTTTGGGATACCACTAAAGAGAGAGGCACACATGAAGTTTATATCTGTTCGTTTGTTTGTTTTTTGGTGCTGGGGATCGAACTCAGGCCCTTGTGCTTATGAGGCAAGCACCCTAACCACTGAGCTAAATCCCCAGCCCCTCACACATGAAGTTTATAAAATCTAAGAGAAGTGGGATTGGAAATCTTGATGAATCATTTTCCTTCTTTACAAATTAAAAAAAAAATTTTTAAATAAAACTCCTATAACATAAAATTAACCATTTTACAGTGAACAATTTAGTGTTATTTAGCACATTCATAATATTGTAGAATCACCACCTCTATCTAGTTCCAAAACATTTCCAATGCTCCAAAGTAAAATCTATACCCATTAAGCAGTTATCCATCCTGCCCCTCATCTGTCTGACAATAGAAACCTCAATCTTTCTTCTGTCACTATGGATTTATCTATTTGGGTAGTTATCATAAACAGAATCATAAAATATGTGATGTTTTGTGTCTGGCTTCTTTCACTTTCTGTAATATTTTTGAGATGCTCTATATTGTGACACACATCAGTTCTTCATTTGTTTTTATAACCGAGCAATATTCCAGGGTGGGTATATATTGTGGTTTGTTTATCAATTAATCTGTTGATAGAAATATAGGTTGTTTCACCTCTGAGCCATTGTGCTCACCTTTTTCTTACCTTTTATCCCCCCACCACACACTCCAAACTTTCTTATTGTATATCCTTCCCCTTGGAAGACACTCATTTTTGTTAGTTTACTTGAGGGAGTTGGGAACAGAAGAGAGAGTTGTGGGTCAGAAGACAAGCAGAGAGAGGAATTTGGGAAAGAACAACAAAGATAGACAGGATGGCATAAAAGAGCAATCAACAGACACATAGAGGTGGAGCAGGAAGCACAGAAAACGTTGAGAAGAGCGATTTTTTTGTTAAATTATCTTTCTGCTCAGCAGACTTAGTAGAAATTTCCTCAAAGAGACTTAGAGGGCTGGTTGAATGCTCTCTCTTATGTGTGTGTGTGTGTGTGTGTGTATTTTGTTTTGCTTTGTTTTGTTTTGTTTGGCAGTGCTTGGGATCGATCCAGAGGCTTGCACATGCTAGGTAAGCGCTCTGTCACTGAACTACATCCTTAGCCCTCAGACTGGAGTTTTAAAAATGTCATTGGGAGGTTTCCTACCCCTAGGTTTCTTTAAGTATTATTAGTCCAGATGTTTTCATTTAAAAATATTAAGTTCACTGAATCCTAAAACTTATTTTTACTTTTTTAAAATTGACAGTTGTATGCATTTATGGGGTCCAATGTGGTGTTACGATACATGTATACATGATGGAATAATTGAATCAAGCTACTTAACATATCCATCACCTCACAGCCTTGTCTTTTCTTTGTGGTAAGAACATTTGAAATCTACTCGTACGGCAATTTAAAATTATCCAGTATGAAAAGAAGCAACAAGATATATCATATACAGGTACAAATCCCCTATGATGAATGTTACCACTTTGTTACATCTTAAATGTACCATTAAAATAAAATAAAATTTTTTAAAAAACAGTATATTACTATTAACTGTAGTAGCTATGCTGTGCAATATATTCTCTTATATAGTAGAAACTATGTACCATTTGACTAATATCTCTCTCTCCATATCCACCCTGCAAGACTCTGGTAACCAGTATTCTCTCTATTTTTAGGACTTCCAGAGATGATGCAGTATTTGCTGAGAGTCTTTTAGAAGACACTGAATTTCATAAAATAATTTCAATAATAACTACTTGAAGACAATATTAATATCTATGTCCTTTGAGGTTTCCGTGTCAAGAGAATTGGTCAGTTTGAGTTAGATTAATGACTACCTACTCCTGCCATGGAAAGGATGGCTGTAATTCATCTTTTAAAAAAGTGGGAGGGGGGTGGCTGGGGATGTAGCTCAGTGGTTAGAGTGCTTGCCTCACAAAGCGCAAGTCCCTGGACACCAAAAACACACACAAACACACACACACACAAAAGTAAAGAAGGGCTGGGGATTTAGCACAGTGGTTAGAGTAACCCCAAAATTAGCTCAAATATGTATCCTTGGGTAACATGATGTGCATATTATTAATATTGAAATAGATAAGAAAAAACAATGAGGAGGGCAACTGGATGCTTCTCTTTTGTTCTACTAACATTAGCATTACTAAGCCCCACCCTAGGTCTCAAAAAAAATCTGTGAAAATATTGCTTTGGCGGCATAAATTAAGGATATTCAACATATTTAAGCAATTCAGTTTGTCAGTCTCTCTGGGAATAAAAGGTTTTAAGTCCAACAGTTCCTGAGGCCCGTAATTCCTCTTCTCTGATCACACCTACTACTTTTCTCTTCCCTTCAAGGTCATGAGAGCAAATTGTGGGTGAAGATGGTCACAAAGTTGAGATGGGTACCAGAGATGGCTGAGTTCAAACAGATACATCGCATCCATTTGACAGAGCAAAATCTAAAATACAAGAGTCAGAACTAAAATCAGACATAATAGTCAGGTATGAATTATGATCTAATGTCTTATTCCAGCTCTGAACAGCATTTTTCTTTTCTACCAACAGAATGTGTGTGTGTGTACGTGTGTGTGTCTGCATGTGTGAAATTTTATATTATTTAAAAATTACCTCTGGCCCATGTCTAGATAAGAAACCCAAATTCTCTACTGCAGATCAGAAAAACATATAGTATCAATTTATACTGCTTTCATTGGCAACTCTGTATCTCAACAACAGGATGCCCAAATCCTATGGGACTTTCTCCTGACACCCAGGAGGAAGGAGATGAGAGAGACCACGTGTTGCAGGAGACAGCATGGGGAAAAAAATCCATTGCTTCTTGAACCCAAGATCAGCTCCAAAATTCCAAAGGGAGGAAATAAAAGAGGTTATTTTTGTAAAAAGACTCCTACCTGATGAGGGTCCCACACTTATGACCTCATTTAACTTTCATAACCTCCCTAAAAGCCCTATCTTCAAGTAACTACGACTTGGGGGGTTAAAATTCCACATACAAATTGAGGGGCACACAATACGGTCAGCAGCATCTATTGTATCGGGAGCATTGAGGGAGAGACCGCATAAAACTGTGCTTTAGCGCACCCTCCACATCATCCAGATGCATGCTAAAATTTGAGCATGTTGACCTAAAAATGAGGAGAGTGTTCATTTTGATGCCTTAGTTCTTAATAATTTGTCCATTTTTTTCAACTGAAGGGTGCTCCTCCCATCGGGAATGTTCGAACTTTAAAACTTGGCCAAGAAAATCACCAAAATGATCAATTGTGTTGACTTTTTTGTTACTAAGGCTAAGGGTGTTTTCATTAAGGATTTTTGGATGCACAAAAGTAATCCACACACAGTAAGAAGGAAAGGAGCCAAACCATTTAATGGGGCTAAAAAGGGCTTTTCTGCTGGGACAGCTGCCATTAGAGGGGTGACCTGCAGTGTCTGCATATTAAACATGGACATTTGTCCCTGGCCCAGCAACTGTGGGAGGAGAAGTTGGAAGAAAACCATCCTGGGCGAGAGAAAGGGGCCTGGTGTTCCTATTGGGTCAGTTTTCCTGGCAGCACTTTTGCTATAGGCTATTGCTTTCTGCCTAAACCAACAGGGCTGAGTAGCACCTGCCAGTCTGTAGAGAACCAAACATGAGCCAGAAGAAAACAAGGATGAAGACAAAGAAGGGGAGGAGGAGGAAGAGGAAGAAGAGTAGGAAGATGAAGATGAGGAAGAAGAGGAAGAGGAGGAGGAGTGGCATGGGGAGGAGAAAGAAGAAGAAACCAGAAAAGACTTAAACTGGTAAATGTGATCTTAAATGTGAGCAGGATAAAAGCAGAAACAAACTGATACATCTGCTCGTGTGGTCAAGAGGCCAAGGGTGAGTCCGTTAGGGAACCACAAATCCTGGAACTCATCCTTAGAGAACAACAGACTGACAAATTAAAAGGATAGGATTCAAGAGCAGTACTGCAAGAACCCAGTTTATCACAACCCAGTGGAGAGAAAGAGAAGCTGAGAAACAATGCAATGTGAATTTGTAAAAAATAATTTCTCCAACTGGACAACGCATGGAAGTAAGTTTTACCGTGAATGGATGGCTTATAAAATACTGGTCCTGCTTCTGTCTAGATGACCACTTTTTTTTCTCTTTTATTCATTTAGTAGGCCAATTATATTGTTAATTTTTGTTTGATAAACAAACTTCGCAATTATGGAATAAACCCTATTTTGTCATGATGTGTCATTCTTTACATGTTGCTAGATTTCGCTGGTATTTTATTTATAACATGTGCACTTATGTTCATAGTGAAATGGATCTTCAGTTTTCCTTTTTGTTGTTGTTGAGTCTATAAAATTTTGATATCCAGATTGCACTTGCCTCACCAGGTGTGGTGGTGCACACCTGTAATCTCACCACTCTAGGAGGCTGAGGCAGGAGGATCACAAGTTTTTGAGCCCAGGTTAGGCAACCTAATGACTTAGCAAGACCCTGTCTCAAAATGAAAAGGATTCACACAGTTGATCCCACTCCCCCTGCCCTCAACAAAGCTTACACTTGCCTTGTGTTCTTGTTCTTCCTATTTTAGAAAAGACTGTTTTCATTTCTTCCTTAATAGTTGATAGAACTCACAAGTAAATCCACCAGAGCCTAATGATTTCTTTGTGCTGATATTTTAATAACTGATTCAATTTTTTAATGTTCAGAAATATTTAGGTTTTCTAAATCATCATTTCATTTTGGTAAGTTGTATATTTCTAGGAATTTGTCTACTTCTTCTAAATATTAAAGTTTATTGTATACAGATAATTGTTCATAATATTGTCTTGTCATTTTAAAGCCTATTCAATAGGTAATGATGATCCTTTATTTATTTCTAAACCTGGTTATGTGTGTCTTCTCTCTTTTTATAAGAGGATACATACTACTAGGGGATTTAAATTTTATGAGTCTTTGAGAATCAACCCTGGCTTTGTTGGTCTCCTTTATTATATATTTGCTTTCTGCTTTATTGCTTTCTGCTTTTGTTGCATCTATCTTATTTATACTTTCTAACTTCTTGAGATGGGTGATTAACTCTTCAATTTCAGCCTTTCTCTTTCTCTCACACATGTTTCTAATGTTATGAATTTTTTTCTAAAGATTTAGATCGACAATGACAGGTAAATTACTTTTTAAAGTTTTTCAAATTTTACTTTGCATATTGAGTTTACTTGGTATAATATTCACACTTATCCCAGGTTTTGTTGTTTATTATTTATATGACATATTTTTCTATCCTCTTGGGTCTCTTGAAAACAGCTTGCAGTTGGGTTTTCTTTTTTCTTTCCTTCTTTCTTTTGGCTGAGGATTTAGCGCTGTGGTTAGAGTGCTTGCCTTGCAAGCACAAGGCCCTGAGTTCAATCCCCAGCACCAAAAAAAAAAAAAAAAAAAAAAAAAAAAGATGGTCTCCATCAAGCAGTCTCTCTGCCTCTCTGTTAGGAAAACACAGGGAGACCGAAGAGGCTGAATCCACTCAGACAAGTTCCCAACAGCTACATCCTTCCACACGTGTCCCCTAAATCTGCTGTGCAGAACTGGTCAGTATTCTTGACTTTCATCTTTGAACTCAGTGCCAGTGTTCTTGGGCCTGTGCTTATGGCATCTTTATTTCTTTCTTCACCTCCAATAACTTGGAAGTGAGAGATTAGGTTTCATTTTTTTAAATATATTTTCGTTTGTTTGTGTTTTGAGATAGGGTCACACTATGTAGCCCAGGCTGCCCTTAAATTCAATCCTCCTGCCTCAGCCTCCAAAGAGCTGGGATTACAGGCATGCACCACCATGCCTAGCTTCTTTGTTTATAATTTTTGAAAACATGTATTTAACGATACAATTTTCTAGAATGGCCAAAAGTTATTCAATATTTTCATCATTTTCTTAAGTGCCATAAGAACTTTAGCACACTTATCATTAAGTACATGTTTTCATCATGTAATTATGTCATAGTGGTATGATTTAAATCTAAAATGCCTCCCCAAAAGCCTCACATGTGCAGAGGTGGAGCTTTTGGAGGCTGATTGGATTGTGGTGCCACTATAATCATCAGGAGATTAATCTATTGATGGGTTTATAGCTGAATGTGCTGTTAGGAGTTAGAGTCTGGTTGAAGGAAGCTGGTCACCCAGGGGTATGGCCTGAAGGTGCTTGCTCGCTCTCTCTCTCTCTCTCTGTCTCTCCCTCCCTCCCTCCCTCTCTCCTTCCTGGCAGCCATGGGTCCAGCAGTTTTCCTCCTCCACACCCTTCCACCATGCCATTTCTGTCTTGGAGCCAGCTGACCATGCATGGACTAAACCTTCTGAAATCACAAGCCAGAATAAACCTCTGTTCCTTTAAATTGCAGGTATTTTGTTCCAGAGATAGGAAAGTGATTAATACACCTAGCTTTATAGTTTTATCTGCTTTTTAAATGTTTTAAAGTTAATCTTAAACAAATTTTATGACACATTTGACAATTTTTGAACTTTCCATTATTTCTTTTATCCCAGCTTCCCCAAGGCTTGTTTGAGCCTTCTTGTTGAGCACTTATTTTAATGGTTATTTTCTTGAGGAATTATATGTGGGAAATTATTAACTAATAATGTCAGAAAATGTCTCGATGCTTCATCATAGAAGATAGTTTGGCATAAAATGCCCAAATAGCAAGTACTTTTCCTCAACACTTGGCTTCTGGGGTTTACTATGGCTACTGAGAAGTCAGGGGTCAGTCTGAGTCGTGTTCTCTTAGCTGCTCTGTCTTCCATCACTGAGAACACTTACGATTTATGTGTACTCTTGATCCTCCAGGACTTCACTGGGTGAGGAGTTGTGATTATCCTTCTGGCATGGTTATTAGAGCGCACTTGAATCATTCCTATTTTTATTCAGTGTCCTAATAGTTACTTACTGGTCCCCCTAGGAAAGGTATTCTGTACCCTTTCTTGCGGAAAATGTTAGATAGTAAATATTTTAGGCTTTTCAGGCCATATACAATCTTCATGATATATTCCTCTTTTTCTTTATTCATATTTTTAAACAACTTTTAAAAGTTTTTTTTTTTTTAAAAAAAAAAGACTTTTTTAGTTTACACACTGTAGAAAAGTTTTCTAACTCTCACCTTAAAGTTCTAGGCATTACTTCTCAGTCTTGGGCACATATTGCTCCTAGGAATCATCTCCTTCCCAGTCAACCCAGTTTTTCTTTCAAAGCTTGCACACATATACACACACATATACAGCATCTCTGCAATGCTACAAACCAAATCATGCTTAACAGGAAATAGTTGAAACCACTTGAAACCCAGAGTCCCTGCAGAAAGGTAACCCTGCCACCTAGATTGCAGTTCTGGAAGTGCTGCCGGGAGCCAGTTTGATTGGTGGAGATAGTCTCAGCTTGTTGCAGTGTTTCCCATATGCACATATTTGACACAGAATGCCACAAAACGGTACCCATCTTTACTTCACACAATGTACTCCAATGATTTTCTCTTCTATTTTGTTTTACTTTGTTATTTTCAAAATACTACCACTCACTGAATTGCCTTATGACTGTTTTAGTCTATTGAGACTGATGTAACAGAAAATTCTGGAGTGGGTGGCTTGTAAACAGCAGACACTTATTTCTCAAGCCCCCGATTGGGATACTGTTGGTCCATGCTGGTGAGAACTCTGTTCTTCGTTCGACTATGTTGTCGCATGGCAAGAGGAGCAAGGGAGCTTTCTGGTGTCTCTTTTGTAATGGCTCCTACTCCATCCATTCACTAGTCCCCGCCCAGTTGCCCTACATCCAAATACCATTACATTAGGAATTAGATTTCAACATATGAATTTGAGGGGTGGACTATTCACTATAGCTATTCAATCTGTAGGAATGGTCCACTAATTAGCTGTAGCCTTCAATTTGTAAAACACTGATCTACAATATTATTTTTAGAACACTGAGTGTTAGTAGAGTTTTGTGTATTGGCCTGGGGCCCAAACCATCATTTATAGCATTTTTTCACTGGTAAAATGCATCCCTGTTTTTAAACAACTGGATTAGAATCTAATTTGGGGAATTCAATCCACCTGTAAACTGGGGACTGCCAAGGACTAATCAGGAACATTTTTATATTAGGAGTTCATTTAGGCCAAAACACAGAAAAGCTGACACCCAGCCTTCCTGAAGTAACTCCAGTAAACTTGCCTGGATGGGAATAGAGCTCATCGGGAAGTAGTCAGCCTTAACATTTATGCAACTTCTTTTCCCTTTGCAGAAGGACTTACTTTGGATTTCTTTAAACAACACAGAAGTAATTCATTTCACCCATAACACATGGATTGGAAGTTACTTTAATGTATTTGCTACAAAATATAATTCTGCAGTTACCTGCACAGCTTTCTCGAATTCAACTGTTTTTGCTCCTGCAATTCCACTGTGTCACAGGCAAGGTCTTTCCTCCATCATTAAACTTTTAACCTTTTAAACCTCAGCCTTGGACACGTTTCTTAACCTGTATAAGCCTCAGTTTCCTCATCTATAAAACAGAAATCAGTATGTTCACATACATTCTACCTGCATACAACAATGGATTCAATTAGCTGATATGCAAGAAGTACCTCTTATAACGTCTGCCGCATGGTAAGCTTCTCACTAAATGTTCTTTTCCCTTCCTTTTCTCTTTCCAGATTCTCAATTTAAAACAAAGTTTTAACGCTGTTCTGATGCCATTAGAAGACAGCCAGAAACTCCATGGTGGCATCCTTCTAGGTTCCACTCTGTTTGTCTCTTTGTTGGCTTTTAATTGGTATCTCTTCCCTGTAATAAGTCATAATGGTGAGCAGAATGGCTTTGGGTGAATTCCGTGAGTCCTTCTGAAGGTGGCTGGGGATTTCTCAGCCTGCAGTTGGTGTGAGAGCGACCATATTCCCTCTGTTGGTACAGCTGGCTAAACTCCTGCACAGAAGTAACAGGGAGCCAGGTCACGCAGGGCCTTGGAAGGCACAGCGAGGGTTCTGGGTCTTGGTTTTCCGAGACAGGGTGTCCCTGTGCAGTCCAGGCTGGCCCTCGACTCCCTGCACATGCCAGGCTGGTCTCAAACTCAGCCTCCCAAGTGCTGGGGTTACAGGTGTGTGCCACCACACCTGGCTAAGATTCTGGCTCTCATTCTGAGAGAGATGATAAGCCATTAGAAGGATTTAGATAAAAGGAGAATTTGAGATAACTTGGGTGTTAGCAGGTCAGTCTCACAGCTATTATGTTGAGAAGGGATTCGATGTAATCAAAAAGTGACTGAAGGGAACCAAAGCAAGAAGCTACTTAGGAGGCTACTGCAGTGATTTTAGGAAGAGATGATGGCTGGAAGCCAGAGGGAGACAGTAAGAGATGTAAGAAGTTAAATCCTTTAGGTAAGAGTAAACCCAAGCAGCCTTGCTTTCAGATATAGTAGTCGTGGCCATGTGACTGTGCAAAACTCAAAAGCTGAGAAGCAACCAGTGATGAAACTTGTGCTTGTTTCCTGAAGTGGACTGTCTTGTAGCATGAGAGATTAAAATAGTACCAAAATCTGAAAGGGATGAGTGAAAGAACAACATTAGTCATAACTAAGGAAGTAACATTACTTAACATGTTCAAGTAGCCACAAGAACTAACATTGGGAACCACTGAAATTGGTAGACTGTAGGAAAATGGCCTGGGGAAGGAGCAGAGCGACTGTTGTTCTTTATTTGAACTCTTCAACATAACAACAGCACAAAACAAAATCCATGTGCCTCTTATTTTACTATGACAAAATAGAAATGAAATTAAAAATTTTCCAGGTAGATAGAACATATTTTCTGCAATGATAGTGAGCATGGCATGATTTGCATGACTTAAATGACCCCAAAGAAATTCAATAGTACATATGGCCCCAAGTGGAATCTTTGTCTTTCAAATCTCATACTTTCCTGGAGAAAGCTTTCCCATATTTCTACTGTGTCAATGGGAACAGATTATGCAAAGTAGTTCACACATCTCAGCTAGTACGACTCCAGAATATGGTGAAGATAAACCAGTCACAGTCTAACTCATAAGAGGCCCGGCAGCTTCAACTTTCACTCTCTTGGAAATTTAAGCTTCCATATAAAGAGGCCTGGGAACATGGGTAGAGAGACGAGAGGTGGGAGAGGGAGAGGAAGAGAGGGGAGAGGGAGAAAGAGTGAGAGGAACAAGAAGAAAAAGAGGAAGAGGAATAGGGAGGGGAACAGGAAGGAATAAGAGGAAGAGGAGGAAAGCCTGATCAAATTCCAACTAGTCCAACTACCCCAGCTAGAGAGCTAGAAATACAAATGAATCTCTATTAGTTTCCTATGAGAAAGCACCAAAAACTGGCTAGTTTAAGAAAACAGAAATTTATTCTCTCACAGTTCTGTAGATCATGAGTCTGAAATCAAGGTGTGTTAGCAAGGTTAGTTTCTGGCGGAAGTATTATAGATAGCTAAATGAGGGAGGAACATTACAGGCAGTCAGACAGGGCCAGGCCCTCCACGGAGTCAATATACAAGAGCATACAGGACAACTATGGCTGGAAGTGTGTCCATTGAAGGTCAGGTCTCAAAATAAGGATGGAAAGACCAGAGCCGCACCCCTAGCCGAGGGATAAACAGTGAACGGAAGATTACACTCATCTGATCTGATAAAGTCTAGGTCACCCAGGTGGGCGACCAAGATCTCCAGGTCCAACCCACCCTGGAATATCCTTGTTCTCTCCTTGCCAATTTACTACGTGACATTCTTCCCCATTGAATCACTATTACCTAAGCAACTACACTTGTAATATTATTGGTTAACCATAATTTTGACACACACTGTACCCACCTCACGATTTTGCCCTATAAGACCCCCTCTAAAGAGTGGGACTCATTGGCAACCCACTCGGTTCCCCTCCCGTCTCTCAGGAGCTCTCGTTCTCTCTCTCAATAAATTTCCTACTCTTAGCCTCCTTTGTTCCTTAGAATTCATTCTTCGATTTCAGGGAACACAAACTCAGTGTAACTGACATCTAGCAGGTTGGGAGTTATATTTTTTCCCCCTATATCAGAAGTCCTCAGGGGGAATCTGATCCTTGCCTCTCCTGGCTTTGGTGGTTGCCAGCAACCATCAGCATTCAGGCAGCTACATCACTCAATCTCTTTCTCCATTCTCGTGGGGAGTTTTCCTTGTGCATGTCTGTGTCTTCATCTCCTCTTCTTTAAAGACACAAGTCAGATTAAATTAGGATCACCCTAATCCAACATAGCCTCATTTAAACTAGTTGTATTTGCAAAGGCTCTTTTTGCCAAACACCACCACGTTCTGCAATTCTAGACAAACACAGACTTTTGAGAGTCACTAGAAAGAAGCTATCTTGGATATCCTTGCCCCAGATAAGCCTCCAGACCTCTGCAGTTACCTGGAAGACTTTGGGCATCATGAGTAGGAAAATTGCCCACTTTGCAAAATCATAAGCAAATAAATGATTGTAATTTGAACTCACTAAATTTTGAGATGGTTTGTTACACAATAGAGATAGCCAAAACAGTCCTATCGAAACATTAGACAGGTGATTTGACCAGTCATCAATTTGAATATAGTGCATAAATATAGAGCCAGACTTGGCACCCCTATAATTCTGGCTACTTTGAAGTCTGAGGAGGGACGATGGCAAGTTTGAGGCCGGCCTGGGCATTTTGGTAATTTAGGGAAACCCTACTTCAAAATTAAGTACAAAGGATGAAGAGGTAGCTCGGTGGTTGAGCACTTGCCTAGCATGCACGAAGACTTGGGACCAATCACCATTACTGTTTAAAAAAGCTTTTAATAGGTAAATAAAATTCCTCATAAAGGATGAGAACACCGAAGTTTTTGCAAAAAGCTATTGTAACTTCCCTGCAATGTCTTCTATATCATTTCAATAAATCATTTTCTTCACCAATGGGTTTCTGAGGGGTAATTTCCTGTTTAGAATGAGAAGGAAAATAATACCCTGAAACGGCTGTGCAAGGTTGAGCAACATGGCAGGAATGTGAAATATTCTGAACCAGACAAGAGAGTTTTGCTTCCTGTGAAGGACACTAGATTGCATTATATTTGATAACCTCTGGAAAAGAAAAGGGAAGGGAATGGGTTGGGTTATAATCGACATTTTAGTCTGTAAAGATTAGGTTAACTGACCAAAGACATCAAGCAAACAAAGGAGATCTGGTCCTGACCAGGTGTCCAATAATCCCACCCTCATTTCATTTATATAGATGAATTCAAATTTCCATCTTGTGAAATCTCTGGACCCAGCTGGATGAAGGAAGTGGTATGCTGCCAGTTTTCCATAACAACCTCCAAAAAATAACGAGCAACAGTAAATATAAGCTTCTTGCAACCCTAGTGATATAGGAGAAATATACCTCCCAACCTGTTAAGTGTCAAATATGCTGAGTTCATGTCCCCTGAAATCAAAGAATGAATTCTAAGCAACGATGGAGATTAAGAGTAGGAAAGGTTTATTAAGAGATGACTCCTAAAAGACAGGATGGGTCCCGAAAATGGGTTTCCACTGAGGCCCTTCGTCAGGGGTAATTTCTGCAGCAAAGTTACAGCAAAGTACAATGGGGACCATGTGAGTCAAGCTCTAATCAACCTCTAGGATTACAACTATAATTACTTAGCTAATATTGATCCAATAGGGAACCGAGTCACATAGCAGGGTGCATGGAAAGAACAAAGGAGTTTTTGGGAAGGGATGGGTCCAGATACTGGGGTTGTTATGGGGTAGCTGTATTCCAAATTAACGTTACTGGGTTCCAGACTGCTTGCCTTTCCTTCTGGAGTTAGGTTCTACATTCTTCTCATTCCAAACAAA
Organism: Hystrix cristata; assembly: GCA_004026905.1. Taxonomy (NCBI): domain Eukaryota; kingdom Metazoa; phylum Chordata; class Mammalia; order Rodentia; family Hystricidae; genus Hystrix; species Hystrix cristata. The sequence continues at coordinate 100,184 of PVJO010002187.1, read as the reverse complement.
GAATTGAATGAAATGATCCAAAAGCAGTGACAAAGTTTATTTAAAAGGCAAAATGGAGATTGGGAGAAACTGGCTCTGCAGAGCGAGCTTGTGCCAAACAAAGAAAAAGTAAAAAAGAAAATAAAATGAAAAAGAAAATAAAAATACATATCACATCTGAGAGACGTGGTGTGGCCTATCATGAAAAGATGTGCTAGAACTGGCTCCTCATGGCTTCCTTTATTTTATACTGTTTAAATCTTGAGGAAACCCAAGAGAACTTCTATATCCAGGTCCTGAGAGGCGGTACTGAGATCTCGCGCCTCAGGCTGATGTCAAGTCTACATCATTCTTGCAAGAAGTCTCATCTTTTTGGGATTTCATAATTAACAGGTCACGCCCACTTCCCCAGCCAGTTTTTGCCACACCCTACTCTCCTACCATAGGGTTGCCCACCTGGGTGACTGATGCATAGCTAGACTTCCTGGACCAGGTGGTGATAATTATAGTATAATTCCAAGTTATTGTTTACCCCTTAGAGAGCCATGTAGGTCTGGACACTGCATCTTTATTTCTCTCTCTTTTTTGAGATGAGACTCACTATACAGTTCAGGCTGACCTTGAACTCATTATGTAGCCCAGGCTGGCCTTGAACTTGTGGAGATCCTCTTGCCTCAGCCTCCTGAATGCTGGGCTTACAGGCTCATCTTTATCTTGAGGTCTGGTCTTCAGATGCTCCTCCAGCCACAATTCTGATGTCTTGTATTTTTTCTGATGACTTCCTTGAGAGCCCAGTCCCTCTCTGACTGTATATTAATTTCTAATTTAGCTGCTTATAATACTAGAAAGAACATGTCCTGATACAAAATCATCAAGTGATAAAATATAAAATGAGAAATAAAAAAAGGTCTCCAAAAAAGAGAATGGATTTTGCCTATTATAGTCTCCTGGAAAAATAATTCCAAATCTTCATATAGGATATAGACATAGTGAGGTAAGATAGAAGAAATAAAACCTGGGTAGAAACAAGACAAAGAAATCAAGATTTTACACTTGATCTTAGCCAAAAGGCCGAGAAGCAAATCAAGAAAAACTGCAGCTTCGGAACACACAACCAGTTTTTTTTTCCCTCTCTCTCTTCTCCCAAAATAGAGTAAACCTGGGCAACTCCCTTTCACCTCCAAAGTGTTTGCCCCTTCTCTTTTTACTTGCAAATTGTTCTCTTTCATTCACAAATGGGCCACCCTTTTGGGATTTCCCACATGAATGGACCATTATCTCACTATGAATGGGTCATCTTTTCTTACCTATCCACTAGAGGAGAGTAAGACTACATTGAATTCCACAGATTTCCATCTCCCAAAACACACAAAATATTCCCAGTTCCCAGCTATAGTGTACCTCGTTTCTCTGAGCATCCATACTCTGCTCTTGAGTGAATCCTTTATCTTGACCACAATAAATTCTTCTGTCTCTTGCTGACACTTCCTGAAAATTCTTTTTCTGCAATGGAAGTTAGTGATCCTGCAAACTTACCTTAAAATCATGGGTTAAATTCCATATTTCAGCCTTGGGGACCCTTATACGCAGCCCAGTGAAAATAGTAGACTCAAGTTGAAGTCAAAAGCGAGAAATCTTTTCCTCTTACCAATCATAGTATTAGGTAAGTTCCACGTGCCATCTGTGCTTTCAGATTCCTCATTCGGAAAAGGACGCTAATAGTCTTTTACTGTCCTCAAGAGGTCATTGTGCATAGCAAGTGAAATTATAAATGTGAAAGCACTTTGAATAGTTTAAAGTACATGACAAAGCTAGTTGTGGCGGCACTTACCTGTAATCTCAGTGATTGAGAGGCTGAGACAACAGGATTAGCCTGAGTTCAAGGTCAACCCAGGCTACATCCTGAGTTCAAGGACAGCCTGAACTATAGAGCAAGACTTTGTCTCAAAACAACAGAAAGAAAGATAGAGATAACGTTTCCTTTTTATTATTTACCATATATTTAAGCACATTCACTTGCAAAATGTTTCTTGCCGTGATTTCAAATATGGCTGATCAAAAGGAATTGCTATGTGTCTTCTAACTTGTGGAATATAAAGAAGATGACATGAAAGTAGACGGGAAACTATTATTAAACAAGAGAAAGGGAATAAGGGGGATGGGTAGAGAGGTGTAAAGGAGAGTAATGAGGCAGATGGATATGATCAAAATATTTACATATATAAAAATAGCACATCGAACCCAATATTTTGCAAATTAATAGGCGCTAATAAAAATATATTTTAAAAATAGTAGTGGGGCTAGGGACTCAACTAGGTGCTTAGAGCACATGCCTAGCAAGCACAAGGCCCTGAGTTCGATCCCTGGCACCAAAAAAAAAAAAGAAGGAATTCCTAGAGAAACTTGCAGAACCATGGTGGCAAGGCAGCTGCCACCTCATTAACAGAATTTTGAGCTCTTTCACTTCTGACTTCTAAATTTCAGTACTATCCAGAAATTCTGGGACTTTCTCATGCAAGGTGCTGCCTCTAACCCCTACCCTCATGTGTTAAAAACAATGAAGATTATTTGCAATAGGCCAATTTCTAATTAAGTCCTCCAGGAAAACCACTCTCCTTGAATCTTCACACCAGATTCAGCTGTCACCTCCTATTTACTGTCAAACCAAACTCAGACTCGTGCCAAGATGAAGCTGGTGTCTGGAGCATATGTTTGCTCCTTAGGGTCTTGACTATCAGCCAGTTTGGCATCTTAGGAGATGGTAGGAAGACAGAAGATTGAATTTATTGTTCTACTCTACCGTAAAGTCTCTTGACTTCTGAAGTTCCAAGCAAACCTCAAAGACCCCAATTAAATCCTGTTAACCAGGAACAAAACAACCTACAAAAATAATCTAATATCATCCTTAAAAATACTATTTTTCCATTTATAGATAAGAAAAATGAAGGTTAAAGGTCTTCAGTGACTTGCCTAAGGCCACAGAGCTAACACAATAGAGCCAGAATATAACCCAGGTAGTCTGACTCCAGAAATCAAGTGCATGCTGTTTCCAATACTTTCCTTGGAACTGTCATGTAAGCTTTAAAGAATTGATGGAGAAACTTATACCTTCCCCTCAAATTCAGTTTGTTGGTGGTAGATAAGCATATTAGCTGTGGAATGCCTATATCTTTATATGGAAATCTAATCATCTAGTTTTTCTTTTTGCCTATGATATATATGACTTCTTCTTCTTTTTACTTCTTTAAAATAACCAAATTCATACTATTAGTCTTACTATATTCAGTATGATTCTTCAGTGATACTTACAATGAAAGTCTAAATTCTTAAGTGTGACCTTCAGGACTTTCCATAGGCTGGCTGGCTCGTATTTTCCTCTCTCATCTCAAAACACTGGGCGAATGTATTAAGAATCACAACCTATGGGTCCCACATCTATGTATTTTCTTACAATATACTTTTCATATAGTAGGATGGTTCTCATCTAGGATAAATTCTTGTTATAGTTTAAAAATTATAATACAAATTAAACAGCTACCTGGAACAATAACACCACAGGCTAATTAAAATATGAAGTTTCTTGACTTCTGGCCAAAAATGTTAGGAAATACTGATTATCTCATCTGACTAATGGCAATGCATGGCTGTCATTCTCAAATTGAGATGTGAAGTACCTCTTGATAAATACAAAGGTATTTATAATCATAAAATCTTTTGAACAATAACATGGAATGGGGGAGGGGTGGGCAATAGAATCACTTCTTGGTGATAGTTTAGGAACCAATTGATCTACAGTAATCTATTGTAACCTCTTTTTTACTGATATTCTTTTTGTTTTTGGCATCTCACATAAATTCTTCCTCCATCAAGTTTTCTATAATATTAGTGGAGAAGTAATGCCTCCTTACTTTTAGATGCTATGACATGATGTGTATGCTGTTCTGCTGTCAGTTATGATCAGTATTATTCCTTTATAAATAACAAAAGAAAAAAATTATTAAATACCAACTAAACTATGATGCACCATCATCTTGATTTCTTTTGTTTCCTTTTTTTATTTCTTCCCTGTTTTTCATGCCGGGGATTGAACTCAGGGCTTTGCACATTCTAAGCTACACTTCAGCTCTCAGCTAGATTTAAAAATGTGAACATTTGCACAAAAGTGAGTATCATTGTATTGATAAAATGCAACATCATGAGTAGTTTTTATTTCATTTCTCTTACTGCAAGCCACTTGTGTCTTGTTTATTTCTGTTTCCTTATAACTTTATATTATGCCTATGTATAGTATATAATTAATATGTGAGTTATATTGAACCTTTGATCTAGCACTGTCTTAAAGACTCCCAGAACTGATGACATTAAGAACCTTAATCTGTAACTGTCTTTTGCCCCTATTTATAGGTAAGTACCATCTACAAATTAGACAAAGAAAAAGAAAGTATGTCATCCCAACAGAGTTCCATCTTCTATCAGAAGTAAGCACTTAAAGCATTATTTGTTAGATTTGTCTTGTCCCTTTTATTCATATAGCATAGAATGCAGTAGAGAATTTCCTATTTGCAACCTTAAATAGTTTATTTTTTGGAAATTGGGCCAACCAGGGACAAACACATAGGAATATAGAGGGAGAAGCAAAAGCCAGTTCAAAACTGAAATCTTTTGTGTTTGCCCCAGGAAGACAGAGCAGTTTTAGTGAACCAATGAATGTTTGATTGGCTGAGTGGGTGGAAGGCTGGTTACATGACTTAGTCAACTACAGGTAGACTAATGCTGCATAACAAACAATAAGAACTCAGTGCCATACAAATCACATTTGCTCAGGTCACATGGTTTGGCTGGGTACTCTACCGATCTTGGCTGGGCCTACTTACAGGAGGTCTACAGGAGCTGACTATTCTGGGCTGGGCTCATTGAGGCAGCTAGACTGGAGCTTCTCTGCTCCACATGCCTCTCACTCCCCTCTGGGACCACAGACCAAACCTAGCTGTGTTATTCTTACAGCAATTTGCAGAGCACACACAGGCAAGTAGAAACACGCCAGGATGTGCAAGGCCAAGGCCAGACTCAGAACTGCACACCGCCACTTTAGTCACATCCAATTGACTGAAGCAAACAAAGAGTCAAACCCAATTCAAGAAGCAGGGAGGAAATATACTCTGTCTTTAGAAAGGACTGGCAAAGCCACATGGGCAAAAGCATATTTACAGAAATGGGTGAAGAACTGGGGTCAGTGCCACAATTTTACCACATATGTTAATAAGGCAGCCCACATATAAATATGTTTTGGAGTTGACAGAGTGCATTCATAAGTGGTTCTCTTTTGATTTTCACAAGTAAAGGACAAATCAGAACAGATATAATTACTCTTACTTTTCCAAAGGAAAAAAAAAAAAGAGAAATTTGGGGAGTTTACGAAACTTGCCCAAGATGTATACTGTGATACAGACTGAGATAAGAGATGGTGACTCAAACTCATGCTGCAACAATGAACTGAGATTACCACATACAATTCCGTTATAGTCATAGCATTTGTGTGTCTCCAGAAAAGTGGTTGGTCAATTCAGCAGAATTCTTGATACTGGTTTTGGGGAACAACTAACTGAACTCTAAGTATCTGAGCCAATGGCTCTGGCTGGTTGCTAGGCTACATACATCAACACAAGTTACTGCTTGTTTTTAGATAAACATATTAATTTGTGAAGTGATTGGGCTGAGAGTATAAAGAATGATGAAAATCCAAATTGGTAGCAGCACTGAAATGCAAACAGCATCACACACTGAAAAACTGCTCATGGATTTTCTGTCTTAAACTCATTGGAAGAAAAGACTAGTTTGAGGTGATGAACTGTAACGTGTTGGAGGTAATTGGTTTAGTAAGGAAAAGGGTGTTAATTTAGAAATATCAATACTACTACCCTCCTGGTGGATTAATAGCAAAAGAGAATAAAGCCAGAGCTCCCCAATGATCTGATAATTTATTGTTTAATTTGCCACTGTTTTTGTCTCACAGACATGGCACTGAGAATAATTGAGATTTTGCATTTCTACCAGAAACACTGTGCCCTGCTCCCCACTCACTGTCATTTATATACAGAGGGAAAAGCTTGAAAGTCAAGGTCACCTAATGAAATAGAATTGGGGTAGAAACAGAAGGACTAATCTGAAGTCTCCATTCACTTTCCACTGATTATACCGGTGGTCAGCCTATCCTTCAATGGAAGCCTTCCTTAAGGCCCCCACCTCTCCTACCCAAGGTTAGGACCCTAGTTATGCAATCAGAGAGCTCTCCACACTGCTCTTTTATAGCATGACATCAATTTCAATTTTATTATTTTTTCCTGTATTTTCATGACACATGTTATATCTCTACCCAGACAGATAGCCTTCCAAGGAAAGAACCAGTTCCTTGGACCTAGAGCAGTGCTTGTCACATTTGTCAGATGGGAGTGATGCAATGTGACCAAGGTTCACTATTGATACCTTCCTACAGTACCTTCTCTGGGACCCAGAATGGAGGGGTGCAGGAGCGAGTGCAGGGGACTCCTGATTAACTGCCCCGTCCCACATTCTCATGGCTTCTCCTTGCCAGCAAGACCCATCCTTTTCAATTTTTCCCCCTCATCTCTTGACACTCATCATCATGCTTGGTACACCAGATGTATTGCCCTTTTCTCAGTTCCAGAACACACTACCACCCTACCCACCCTGGCCATCGCTCATGTTCAGATCTTCTGTGGTGGATACCATCTATTTAAAAAGAACCCTCCACTCACTTAATGACTCATCGCCCATTGCACCTAAATCATCACTTTGGGGAAGCCTTTCCTGAGTCCTCATGGCATCTAGTCAGAGCCTTCCAAAGAATTGCTGTCTTTAGTAGCACAAACTGCACTTGTTATCTCTGATCATTTGTGTGATTATTGATTAGTGACTAAGTCCCTACCGGACTATAAACTCCAGGAAGGAAGGAACTGTGACAGTTTTGCTTTGTACAATTTTTAAATTTTTAATTACTACTTAATACCCAGACCTTAGCACTGTGCCTAGTGTTTGGTTAGAACTCAATAAATATTTATCAAGTGAATCGATCAATAAATAAAACACATGTGTCTCATATCTCTGCTCATAAGGATGAGTAGCAATAGGCAATAGAAGAGGTTCTACAACCTCTTCTATTGATGTATCAATAAATTTGTTGATGTATCAATAAATTTGTTGATGTATCAATAATTTCTGTTGATGTATCAATAAATTTGAATTCAAGTCATCTAAATTTTGACCAAGAAATGAATCCCAAGCAATTGTTCAGTTCCTTTGCATAAGACATGGCAGGCATTTTCACTCACCACAGACCACCCCTTGAGGAACTTTTGATTTTAAAAAAGGACACAGAAATACCTGTCTCCTGAGACACTTCCTTCTTACTAACAAGTCAGTCATTAGGGAGCTTTTTCTTCACTCTCTCAGACATTTATCACAGTTTATCACTCATATATTTAAAACTCCATCTACGCCCACCCTGCCACATATGGCCACAGCTTGTTTGCAAAGAATGCTGATCATGCTTTCAAACAAAACTGTTCCCATATGCTTGTGATTCATTTCTCCCTTCCTGCCTTTTGCTTCATTTGTTTTAGAATTGGAGTTTAATTTTGAAACTGTTGCTGTGACAGGAAGTAACTGAGGAGAGAAAGAATTAGAAAACAGGGACCACAGAGTTGGGGTGGATGGTGAAACAGATGACTTGTTGCTAGTTAAATCACAGAAGGGATCAAAGACTGTTAGATAGGAAAAGCCCTTTAAAGGAACACCAAATTCTCACTTGATTCCCTTCCTTCCAGTTTAACAGAGAGGAATGGAAAAGCACAGAAATGGAGACAAGGTGTCCATTTCTGGAACATATTATAGTCCATTATTTACATAACAACTGAACCCAACATATATTCAGCTGCTGACTAACATGACCTTTGGAAAAGTGGAAACATCCTGTCTTTGGAGAATATTAATGAAGTCAAAGAATGAGTTGGGTGATATTTGCTGCTGCCTATTACAACTCAGATATGACCTTTTGGTGGAGTAATTGCCATCTAAAACTAGCACGCCATTCTTGGACAACATACTCATTCAGCAAATATTATTCAGTGTCCATTATGTGTTAGTGACCTTTCTAGGTATAGTGTGATACAGTGTGAAACAAAACAAAACAAACAGACAAAAAGAGGTAAACCTGTCCTCATGGAGCTTACATCCTAATGAGAGAGGATAGATAATTAAACAATTAAGAATATATATGACATCTTGTTTGAGTAGAGGTTCTTGAAGTAGGTGCTGATGATCCTTTGGATTTCCATTGGGTCAGTTGTGACTTCACACTTTTCATTTTTCATTACATGGATTTGGGTCTTTTCTTTCCTTTTTTTGATAAGAGTGGCTAGGGGCTTATCTATTTTATTTATTCGTTCAAAGAACCAACTCTTGGGGTGGGTGAATGGAAGGGAGGGGAGGGGAAGGGGGCAAGAGGGGGGAAAACCAAGATGTATCATGTACAGGTACAAAATAACCATGTTGATTATGTATACAATGTACCAATACATGTTCTTGGTAAAAATAAAAAATTTAAAAAAAAAAAGAATATATATGACAGAATTTCATATGTACTGTGGAGGAAGTAAGAAGGGAAGAAGACTAAGAAACACAGGGGGATGAGGTTCAAGGGTTGTTATTTTGAAAAAAGAAGTCAGAAAAGGTAATTAACATGTCCATTACCTCACAGACTTATCTTTATGTATGTGTGGTGAGAACATTTAAAATCTACTCTCTTAGCAGTTTTCAAGTATGCAATACATGGTTGTTACCTATAATCAACATGTTATGCAAGAGGTCTCCTGAACTCATTCCACGTCTAACCAACATTTTGTACCTTTTGATGAACATCTCCCTAATCTTCTTCCCTTCCCCTAGCCCATGGTATCTACCACTCTACTCTACTTTTATGAATGTGAGTCTTTTAGCTACCATATATAAGTGAGATCACATAGTCTTTATCCTTTTGTGCCTGGTTTTTACTTAGCATTCTGTCCTCCAGGTTCATCCATGTTGTCACAAATGACAGGATTTCCTTCAACTATCCACTTTATAACAAAGGTAAATTTGATACAAAGGATGAAAATTCTGGTATATTCCCTAAGTTGGCAAACTTTTAAATAAATTTTTAAAAAAATTTTCATAGACTTGAAAAACCTGTGTAATACAGAAAGATGTTAGGAATTGCAGATTCCTTAAGTGCTACAATAATAAAGAAATTTTATATCACAGTAATTGAAATTTGAGGTGCCATAGGACACTTTTATCTCAAAGAATTTTCTTTATAAATTAACATTCTGCTTTTCTGCCAAGTTCAAATTCCCTTCTAATGGAGGAATCCCTTTAAGTATCCTTGAGTAATGAGCATATGAGCTTAATTTAAATTTGCTTTTGCCGGTGAATTTATTATTTTTGCCACAGACAGAAGTAAATACATATCTTCATTTCACACATCAAGGAGTATCAGTTAGCATTATATCACAAATCACAGAAAAATTAACCCAAACAAGTTTCATTTTTTCCATGCAACAAGGAGTCCAGAGGAAAGCCATCCAGTTAGTGTGGCAGCTCCACAGTACTGTGGACAACTCTCTGCTCCTCTATCTCAAACCATGATCTTCATCCCTCTGTCTGCTAGACATCTATACCTGTACTCAGTGCTCCTGCAGGCCGGGCATGGTGAAGGCAAAGGGTAAAGAGCGTGACCCCCTGAGTCCTCCCCTTATAAAGAGCTTCCCCAGCAGTCCCACATGGCAATGTCCTCTTACATCTCATTGGCCAGACTAGGTCCCTTGGCCACACCCAGCAACAAGGATCAAAGTCAATGTTTTATCAGGAATAAGGCCACCCTAAAAAAAATTGAGGTTCTACTAGCAAAAAAGACAAAGATGATGGATTTGGGTCCACAACCAATAGTACATTGAAACAGAGAGAAAACCTGAAGAATTTGCTTTTTGTTACTTGCTTTTATCACTGATTTCTGAGGTCATGTAGCTAAGTAATGTACTCCCATTAACTTTGCTACAGATACGTGAGTTGTGATGATAACAGTTGCCTGAGGTTTTTTGGTTTTGTTTTGTTTTGTTTTTTTGGCGCTGGGGGTTGAACTCAGGGCCTTGTGCTTGCAAGGCAAGCACTCTAACCGCTGAGCTGAATCCCCAGCTCACCTGAGTTGTTTTTTCAGGTATTTGGAGGTTGCTTTCGTTCAGCCCAAATGGATTGAAACTATGTATCCTTCATTTGTGCCCCACGAGGTGACCTTTTGCTGTCAGAAGACCTAAAAGCCCACCCTTGGATTCCACACGTGCCACCATTTTCTGAACATACACCCTTGGAAGATCTACAGCTCTGCTACCATACAGACCACCAGTTACACCACTGTTCTTTACCTCAAATCTCCTTTCCCTACACCTCAGACCCCCTGGTTTCTTTATCGCATAATATACCTAAACCTTAATTTTAGCAAGGTGGATTTCAGGCTTATCCTTCACCTCCACATGATTTTGTCTCATGGCTAAACTGTTTTGCAAAACTTGTCACTTCAGTGATTGGCACGCTATACTGCAGTAAAATGGGCCTGGTTTGGTAACATGCATACCATAAAAGCTTACCCCATTTTCCCATATTTATTCCTTCCTACCTTGGGAAAAAGGCAGTCAGAAGCTTTGGCAAGAGCTCTTCCTGAGGGAGACCTTCCCTGACCTACTTTTCTAGATGAAATTCCCCCATATAGCACACTTCGAATTCTGATTCTGCCCCCAAGAGATTAACTGGAACTAGACTAGTTCCAACGCAGTAAACAACAATAACACTGGCCAAAATATATGAAATGACAGTTTTCAGACACTGGGCAAAAGGCAGTGTAAGACTGTCATCCTCAGACTGCCTTAAGATGGGAGTCTTGTAGTACCTTTTCTGACTCCCAGTACTTTCCAGATTGTGGCACAGGGAGGAGGCCAAACAGAGCACAGTATTCCTGCTGAGCCAAGAGACAGAAATTGGAATTTTGGGCTACTAAGACAGTTGGAATATACAGAGCAGCCTTTCACAGGGAAGGGAGCTGTGCAGGGGAGGAATTCCAGATATCTGCAGAGGGGTCTCCTTGAGGCTTTGGCTGACTACCGAACTACTCTTTCCTAGGGCAAGACTCCCCGTGGCTGATGAAAGAACACTAGAGAACTGAAAATGGAACTACTGGAAGTGGAGTGATGTGGAGAGGTTAGAAGTGACCAGCTGGAGTGGAGAGATGGCGTTAACTCCTGGCATTCAAAAGAGACCCTGGAAAGCCTACTCTAAACCTGTTCTAACAGGCTTTAAACCAACCCTGAAAACACAAAAGTGCTCTGTAAGGAAGCAAACTGACAACAAAATTCACACACTAGTAAAGAACCAACGAAATATAAATATTCAACTATGTAATATTCACACTTGGTAGCATATAGTAAGTAATCTCCAGGCACTCGAAGAAGCAGCAAGATATGATCTATAACCAGGAGAAAGAGAGTCTATTGAAAGATTTAGCAATAACAGAAATGATGGAATTAGGAGATATGGACTTTAAAACAGCTATTTTTTTAAGTGGGAAAAAGATTTGAATGGATACTCTACCAAAGAAGATATTTGGACATTAGCATATGAGCACATTAGTCACTGGAGAAATACAAGTTAAAGCCACAGCGAGATGTCGCCATACATCTATCAGACTGTCTAAAATCTAAAAACGCCAAATGTTGGGAATATACCAAGTGTTGGAAAGGCAGGAGGATCACTGTGAATTTGAGGGCAGTGTGGGCTACATAGCAAGACCGTGTCTCAAAAATCAAAAACAAAACAAAACAAAACCCCACATATATCTACTATATTATCCAGCTATTCCACTCATAGTTATTTACCCAAAGGAAAAGGAAACATAGAGTTATGCAGGGATTTTTATAGCAACTTTACTTATAATAATCCCCAAATTTGAAAAAAACTCAAATGCCCATTCCTGATAGTGTACTAGTGCAACAGTTAAGGTAGATTGTTAACTTGATTGGCTCGGGAGCCACCTAGCAGATCAGTAAAGCACACTGAGTAGAGCAGGGTAGCACGAGTTGGATTCTATATCCAGTCTCTCATCCCTATCTCCCTAGCACTGTTCACAAGCTCTATTTCCCAGTTGCCACGAACTAAGCAACTTTCCTCTGCCAAGTCCCAATGCCATGATATTTCTACCCTGAAGCCAAATGACCATGGACTGAATTCCCTGAAGCTGTGAGCCAGATTAAGCTTCTCTTAAGTTGCGAGTGTCAGGTATTGTGTCTCAGCAATTAGTCACCTTTCTGTTGCTAAGAAAAAACACTTGACAGACACAATTTAAAGGAAGAGAGCTTTATGTTGGTTCATGGTTTCAGATGTTTCAGTCCATAATCGGCTGGCTCCAGGGCTGAAGTACTGTGGCAGAAAAGTGTGGTGGAGCAAACATTCTCACCATGTGGAAATTAGGAAAAGGAGAGCCAGAGAGAAAAAAAATAAGGACCTAGGATAAAAAATAACCCTCCAAGGTACACCCCTAGTGACCTTACTTCCTCCAGCCAGGCCGTACCTCCCGACAGCATATTCATCTATGAATTCAGCATGGACTAATCAATTCATGAGGTTAGCATCCTCATATTCTAATGACCTTCAAAAGCCTTACTTCTGGTTGATTTCTTGATAATAGCCATTCTTTCTGGAGTGGGATGGAATCTTAGCATTGTTTTAATTTGCATCTCTTGAATGACTAGTGATGCTGATGCTTTTCATGCATTTATTTGCCATTTGTATTTCTTCACCTAAGTGTCTATTCATTTCAGATGCCCATTTTTGGATTGGGTCTTTAAATTTGGGGGAGTCTGAAGTTTTTGAGTTCTTTATATATTCTTGATGTTAGACTTTTGTCTGAGGAACAGCGGGTAAAAATTTTTCCCACTCTGAGTTTTTGCCCCACTCTGTTGCTGATTTCTTTTGCTGTGCAAAAGCTTTAAGGTAGGATGTGATCCCAATTGCTAATTCTTTGTATCATTTCCTATGCAGTCTGATCTTTGTTCATAAATTCTTGCCAACACCTATGTCTTCAAGAGTTCTTCCTATTCTGTCTTCCAGCAGATTTAGTGTTTCTGCTTTAAGGTTTAGATCTCTGATCCACTTCAATTTTTGTTTAGTACATGGTAAGAGATATGTATCTAGTTTTAGTTTTCAGTATGTGGCAAGCTAATTTTTCCAGCACCATTTATTAAAGAGGTTGTCTTTCTCCCAGTGAGGGTGTTTAGCTCCTTTGTTGAAGATGGGGTATTTGAGTGTGTTTGGAGTTGTTTCTGCATCTTCTAACCTGTTCCATTGATCTTTGGAACTTTTTGCCAGTACCATGCTGTTTTTATCACAGTAGCTCTATAGTATAATTTCAGATCAGAGATTGCGATGCCCCTTGTGTTGTACCTATTGTCCATTGTTTTTGCTATTCTTGGTCTTTTCTGGTACCAGATGAGTTTCACGATTGCATTCTCTAGTTCTATGAAGTATGCTATTGGTGTTTTGATTAAAATTGCATTAACTCTGTATAATTTAGAAGTATGGCCATTTTCACTATGTTGGTTCTTCCTACCCAAGAACATAGGCTGTCTTTCCATTTTCTGATATCCATTTGATATCCTTTTTTATAGTACTGTAGCTTTCAAATGTAAAGATCTTTTACTTGTTTTGTTAGATTGATTCCTAAATATTTCATTTTTTTATGCAACTGTGAATGGTGTAGCATCCCTAATTTCTTTCTCAGTGAGTTTGTTATTTGTATATAGAAATGCTATTGACTTTTGAGTGTTGATTTTGTATTCAACTATGCGACTGCACTTGGTTATTAAATCTAGAAGGCTTTTAGTGGAGTTTTTAGGGTCTTCCACATACAGTATCATGGTCATCTACAAATAATGATAATTTAACTTCTTCCTTTCCTATCTTTATTCCTTTTATTTCTTTCTCTTGCCTAATTGCTTTAGTTAATGTTTCCAGAACTATATTGAATAAGAGTGGTGATAGTGGACATCCTTGTCTTGTTCCAGATTTTAGGGTGAAAGCTTTCTGTTTTTGACCATTTAGAATAATGTTGGCCATTGGTTTGTCATAGATGGCTTTTATCATATTGCTATATAGACCATCTATTCCTAGTTTCTCTAGGGTTTTTATCATGAATGGGTGTTGGATTTTGTTGCATGATTTTTCTGTATCTATTGAGATGATCATGTGATTTTTGTCCTTGACTTTGTTGATATGGTGAATTACATTTATTGATTTGCATCCCTGAATCCCTGGGACAAAACCTACTTGGTCATAGTGTATAATCTTCTTAATAATTCATTGCATTCTGCTTGTCAGTATTTTATTGAGAAATTTTGTATCTGTGTTCATTAGGGAAATTGGCCTGTAGTTTTCGTTTTCAGTTGAACCCTTTTACTTCCAGGAATGATTTTGGAAGTACTGCTTCCCTTTCAATTTCATTAAAAAGTTTGAGGAGTAGTGGTATTAGATCTCTAAATTTCTTGTAGAATTCAGCTGTGAGTCCATCAGGACCTGGGCTTTTCTTTGTTGGTAGGTTTTTAATTATCTCTTCAATTTCAATGGGTGATATTGGGTTATTTAGTATTTTTATTTCTTGATTCAGCTTTGGTAGTTCATATGTATCTAAGAAGCTGTCCATTTTTTCAGTGTTTTCCATCTGGTTTGAGTATAGGTTCTTGAGGTAGATAGTGATGATCATTTGGATTCCTGCAGGGTCAGTTGTGACTTCACCATTTTCATTTTTGATTGCATGGTTTTGAGTCTTTTCTTTCCTTTTTTTGATAAGATTGGCTAGGGGTTTGTCAATTTTATTTAATCTTTCCAAGAATCAACTCTTTGATTCATTGATTCTTTGTATTATTTTCTTAGTTTCAAGTGCATTAATTTCAGCTCTAACCTTTATAATTTCTTCTCGTGTATGAGCTTTGGGTTTGATTTGTTCTTTTTCTAGAAATTTGAGGTTCAACATTAGGTTGCTTACTTGAGCTTGCTCTGTTTTCCTGAGGTGGGAATCAACCACCTCAGGTCTCATAAGTTCTGGTATGTTGTATTGGCCTTATCATTTAATTGTATACACTGCTTAATTTCGTCTTTAATTTCATCTGTGATCCAGCTGTTGCTCAGGAGGATGTTATTTAATTTACGTGTGTTTATGTAGTTTTTTTGGTTTCTATTGCCCTTGATTTCCAATTTCATTGCACTATGGTCTGATAATATGCATGGGATAATTTCAATTACTTCGCATTTACTTAAGCATGCTTTACGAGCTAGTATGTGGTCTATTTTGGAGAACTTTCCATCTGCAGCTGAGAAGAATGTGTATTCTGATATTGTGGTGTGGAACACTCTGTAGACATCCACTAAGTCCATT
Organism: Hystrix cristata; assembly: GCA_004026905.1. Taxonomy (NCBI): domain Eukaryota; kingdom Metazoa; phylum Chordata; class Mammalia; order Rodentia; family Hystricidae; genus Hystrix; species Hystrix cristata. Next base: position 84,676 of record PVJO010002187.1, on the reverse strand, counting down.
TTTTTCCACAGGTTTGGCTCTGTTCTGATTTTTTTAAATTTAATTTTATTTTAATGGAACATTTTAGATGTATATAGTGATAACATTCATCATAGGGGATTTGTACCTGTACATGATATACATGATATATCTTGTTGCTTCTTTTTTTCCCATTCCTCTCACCTCACTTCACCCCCTCCTCACTCCTTATTTACAAAAGCTTTGTTTCCATGTTCTGATTTTTTTGTTGTTTTTTTTGTCTAGTTGATCTGTTCATGACAGTGGGATATTAAGGTCTCCCATTATAATCGTGTTAGTGTTTATCTGATTTTTTCACATCCATTAATATTTGTTTTATATAGTTAGGTGTACCAGTATTTGGTGCACAAATATTTATGCTTGTTATCACTTCCTCTTTGGGTTTTTTTTTTTTTTAAACATGTAGTGACCTTTGTCTCTCTTGACCAGACTTGGCTTAAAGTTCACTTTGTCTGTGATTAGGATAGCTACTCCTGTTTTTTTCTAGGTTCCTATTGCATGGAGTACTGTTTTCCATCCTTTGATTTTTCAGCCTATGAATTTCTTTTTGGGTTAAATGTGTTTCTTGTATGCAGCATATTCATGGGATTCTATTTCTTGATCCATTCTGCCGGTCTGTTCCTTTTGATTGGTGAGTTGTGAGCATTTACATTGATGGTTATAACTGCTATGTATTCACTTATCTTTGTCATAGTCTTTTTCTGTTATTGGTTCCATTTTTCCTCTCTGTTCAATTACTTGCCTTGCCTGGTGGATTGTTTTTATTAGTGTTCTTGGCATTATAGTCTCCTTTTTCCCTTTCCCTTCCCTTCAAAATATTCTGTAGAAATGGTTTAGTGGTCATGAATTTCTTCAGTTGTTCTTTGTCATGGAAGTATCTAATTTCATTATTGAATTGAAAGATAGTTTGGCTGGGTACACCAACCTGGGCTGGAGATTGTTTTCTTTTAGTGCTTGAAATACTTTGCTCCAGGCTTGGCTTGACTTAAGGGTTTGTGTTGAGAAATCTGCTGTGATTCTAATGAGTTTTCTTTTATAGATGATTTGTTTTTCTCCAACAATTTTCAATATTCTGTTCTTGTGTTGAATTTCTGAAATCTTGATTATTATATCATGGTGTAGATTTATTTTGGTCATGGCTAGTTGGGGTTCTATATCCCTCACTTATCTGTATATAGAATTCTTTTCTCATGCTTGCGAAGTTTTCTGTCATTATTTCTGCGAATAATTTTTTTTATATCCTTTGCACTGTCTCCTGCTTTTTCACTCATTCCAGTCACTGTTCTTTGCATCATCTTGCAGCCATTGGATTGATTTTTTTCATAGTCTCTAGCTGTTTTTAAGAAGTCTTTCTTCTCATGGTCATTAACTACAGTCCTCTCTTCTACAGCTGAAATTCTGTCTTCATTTTCATTCAACCTATTACGATACTTTCAAGGCAATTTTTGATCTCTTGAATAGCTGTTTGAATCTGTTTCATGGGTTCCATTTCCTTCCTGATTTGAGTGTTCAAGTTTTCCATCATTTTTCTAAACTCCTCTTTTTTAAATCTGTGTCTACTCTGAATTCACTAAGCAGGTCTTTTTTTATGATCGTAATCTGTTTTTTTTAAATTGAGCCATTATTTCTAATCTGATGTTCTCTATAGACTCCATCTTTTTTTTAACTTCTGCTGCTATCATTTCTGAGAGTTCAGTTGGGTGGCTACAGATTTCCTCTATTTCATTGTCTTCTGAATTTTTTCTGGGGGCTCTGGGGTTGTGTTTTATTTCCATGTCTTGTCGTTCCCCCCCATATATATATCCCTTTCATTTTGTTTTCTGTGTTGATTTTTATAGTTTGTTTATGGTAGGTAACTTTAAGACAACTATCAAGGCTTTCCTAGAAAATGTCTGTTTCTCAGAGCTGTCTTGTGGCTCTTGACTTTTGTGTCTCTCAAGGCTCTACCTTCCAGATTTAATAGGGATGAGAAGTTTCTATATGGTCCAGCACTTAGTTTTTTTGATGCTATACTATGTTAATGATTATGACCCCAGATAATCATAGTATTGTCATTCAAGAAAGTACAACTGATTGAGACAGGAATGACACCCTGGTTATGGTAGTACATTAGCAACAACAATAATGTCAAGCACATTTGTGAAATTGACAGACTGTAGTAACTATTAATTTTGAACTTTTAACTAAAGGAGCAAGGTCTACAGTTATATAACAAAATCCAATATAAACTGGGATTATGTGTCGGTAAGCTTCCCATTAGTAGAGTGGTTTTTACCCATTGTGTGAGGGAGGATTAAGGGGGATGGGGAGAGGTAGACATAAATGAAGAGAGATATAGTAGATGCAAGGCTGGAGGACAAAAGAAGATCACTTAGGTGTTGGGAAATTGGAGTAGACAGGATAGGAAGAGTGAAGGGTGAAAATACTAGAGTAAAATTTAGAAGATCTAGACAATATTTACTCACATGAAAAAAGAAAGAGAGGAGAAAAAAGAAGGAAAAAATCAGAAGAGGCAGTTGAGGAAGGAGAGCGAGAGAGAAAAAATGAAAAAAGGGAAAAGAGATATGGACAAAATGGTGGACAAAAAAAAGTGAAAACCTAGAAAACAACAAAAAGAACAGACAGAAAATGGAAAATTAAGAAAATAGGTAACCAGATGAAAAAAAAAAGAAAAAGAAAAAATATATAGATATATTTATATATATACCTTATATATAGTGAAATTCCTCTGATGTCCACAGTTCTGTGTTACTGTCCAAGCTGGAGCCCAAATCTTTTCTGAGTAGTCCCACTGAATCTGCAGTGGTTAGCATTGGGTACTGTGCTGGTCTTGGCCTTTAGGTGTCAAGTCTGGGGCAGAGTTTTCAGCCAGTAGCTCTCTGGGAGTCCCTTGGCAGCCTGCCCATGTCTCCTCATGCTTTATGTCTCCACAACTCTCTCTGTTGCATGGATAGACTTGGCACTTCCTGGTTCTTTCACAGCCTTCTCAGATCCATGCCACTGGCATTCCTTTATCCTCTCTCCTGCCTGCCAGAAGCAGGGCAGTGCTGGTGCAGAGTGAAGAAGAGTGGTGTATTCACAGATGCCAGGCCATGGTGCTGCAGGGTGTAGGGCTGCTGCAAGGTGGGTTGCAGTCGAGGAGAGTTTGCCTCTGGTGAGTTGCAGATTTGTGTCCCTCTCCTTTTCCCAGCCAGATTTGAAAGCAGGGCAGTGTGTAGTGGCGTTATTCTCTTTCACCAGTGCCTACTGATGCTGTGGAAGATCATCACTTTGCTGTCACCAGAGGTTCTAGTAGTCAATAGCTATGGCTTGGAGAAAAAAGAAAGAAAGAAAAAAGAAAGAAATTCTTGCAGCTGTTTGGGGAGATGGAGCAGATCCCACAGCTTCCTGGTTGCACACCTTCTGTGTGCTGGAAATGTGAAAAAAAAGAGAGAGAGAGAGAGAGAAAGAAAGCAAGGGGTCTTCTGTTTCAAATCTTCCCCACATGGCAGGAGCTTGTCTTGGCACTACAGTTTCTCAGGTCCTTGGGATTTTCTTGTCAGTGTCAGCTCTGGTCCGTGCACACCAGCCAGCATGAGAAGCAGGTCCAAGCATGCCGGCTGGTTTCCCCATCAGTCGGGGTCCCCCCACCCCTTGTGAAGGAAACAAGGTCCAAGTATGCAGGCTGGTTTCCTGCCTGCCAGGGTCACCACCTGGCTCAGGAAGCAGGGTCCAAGCATGCTGCAGTCTCCCTGCCAGCCAGGGCCACCCCCGCACTCCACGTGGGGAGCAGGGTCTGATTATATAGGTCAGTTCCCCTCCAGCCGGGGCCATTGCCTGGCACGGGAGCAGGATCTGAGCACACCTGCTGTGTCCCTGCCAGTAATCTCTTGGGCTGTTTCACCAGTCCATATAGACTTATGTCTAAGTCTTGCTCAATTGGTAGGTCTCTTGTCTCAGGTTGGTTTTGGAATAAGGATATATGTCCCTCAGGGGACTCTGAGTTACCTGGATTTTAGACAATTTTCACAAAGCAATTCAAACATAGCTCTGCCTCTCTTCAGCCATGTTAGATTCCTCTGCATTCAGTCCATTTCTAAGAGTTGCTTCAAAAGTCTAAGACCAAAGTCTCCTCTGAGACTTTTGGCCCTTTAACAACATGGAGATTCACTGTTTTAAAGGAATCAGAAGAGTCCCTTTGCTGTCTACCTTGGTGGAGTCTGAGATACCATAACCTGAGGAAGCAAGTATCAGATAATATTACCCAATCCCAACTGCACTCAGTGGAGGAGAATTCTACACAGCAACTACCCCATGGGGCAAGAATATTAGGGGCCATGTTAGATTCTCCTTACCATATCAGGGAGCGCTAACTGGGAAGTCATGATCAAGCTTGAATATTTGCTTCACTGATCTGAATTGTTTCAACCCTAATGAATAAATAATTTAGAAAGTATTAATTTTCACTATATTCTCACAGACATTCCTAGTAGAAGTCATTTTTGTCAGGTCGCAACTGATGAATAAAGGAACTGGCCAACAAGAAATTGATCTGAATTACCACAGAATTTTCTGCTAAACTAGGCTAGAAAGACCAGACAGTAGTGCAGGGTCATAAAATCGAGCAAGCTGAAACTATATTAAGCACCCTTGATAATCACTGGGAAAAATGATCATTCTGTGACCTTTAAAATTTTTGTCAGAAATTAAAAACTCTCTTACTGTTGGTTATAAATGTACAGGAAAATGAAAAAATAGTAAAACCAATTTATTTAGTACCTTCTAATTCATTAACAACAGCTTTATTGAGATATAATTCATATATGATTAAATTGAAAGTGCACAACTCAGTAATTTGTAGCATGGTCACAGAGTTGTGTAACCTAATTTCAGAATATTTTCACCTTCTCCCCCAAAATCTCATACTCATTTATAGCAACTCCCTTCAGCCCCAAGCAACCATTCATCTACTTTCTGTCTCTGTGGGTTTGCCTCTTCAGGACATTTAATATAAGTGAACTCAATCTGTGGTCTTTTGTGATTGCTTTCTTTCACTTAGCATAATGTTTCACTTCTGTTGTAACATGTATCAGTATTTCAATTCTTTTCATTACTGAATAAAATTTCATTTTACAGATATAGAATATTTTGCTTATTCATTTATTTGGTCATGAACCACCTTCCTCCATTCTGTCCATAAATTCACCTTCACTAAGTTTTACTGGTCGCAGGTCTAGAGTCTTTCAACAGCAACAGTGTTAATAGTCCCACTATGAACTATTTCTCATATAGCTCCATTTATTTATTTATTTATTTATTTACTTACTTACTTAGGGTGATGGAGATCTAACTCAGGGCCTTGTACTGGCTAGGCTAGTGCTCTACCACTGAGCTAAATCCCCAACCCTGCTCCGCTGAACTTGTGGTGATCCTCCTGCCTCAGCCTCCCACACCCAGCTCCATTTATGTTTGAATCAAATTTTTCTTACAAAATTTTCACTTTTAGGGGTTTGTTTATTTTTCAGGCATAATTTCATGTTTGTTTGTCAATGCTGTCTTTTAATGACTCGTTTTGATAAAATGTCATATAGCTTTTGTCACTGAAAGACAAAGAGGTAGCATAACTACATATCTTGCAGTCTGTCCATGAACTGAATAAGATATATGGTGACCAATCAATGACAGACTTTAAAAAGAGAAATGTGATTCGTCACTGATCATGATGTGCATCTATTGTTGCACAGCCATTTGTGGGCTGAGAAGTTTGCAGTAAAGTTTGTATTTTATGCAACTACTTAGAGCCAGTTTACTATGATAACTAAAATTTCATCCATGTTATGGTGGAATGATGTCATTTTACTAACATGTAGTAACTGAATTCCTTGCATGCCAGAACAATGCAAAGACTGTCTATATTCTTCTAGAGGACAGCTAAAAGTTGGATTTAAAAAAAAAAACAAAGACATTAGAATATAACTTGATAATTAAAAACTACTTGAATAGGCTTATGTACATTAATTAATCCTTCCTCTTGGAGATATGTTGAATTTTTTAAAGTTTAAAACAAGTAAATCAAACATAAAAACTCTTAAATCCACCATGGATGTACTCACGGAGATGGCAGGGAAAGAATGAATTTTAACAAAAATCCCCCAAATCACAAGTACCCTCAAAAGGAAGGAAACCTCTGAGTTTCTGTAGCTGCTAAGTGACACAGGCAAGAGGCATGGTGCCACCTTGCTGGGTCCCGACAGCTCCTGTCTCACCCCTTTTACTCTCTTATTTAGGGCTCCCAAGAGTGGAGCCTCTTGTCCAAATCTTACTTAGTCTCTCTGAGACATCTGATGCCATTTGCTACAATCATCTAGAAATTCTTTTCTCTCTGCCCTGTTTCTCACTCTCGTCCTTCTCACTTCCTTTCACTAACTTCTTTTCCCATACAACTCCCTACATAATCAAGACTTGGATTCAGATTCAGAGCAAAATGGGTAACATATGGGAATCATCCTAAGCAGAGCAAACAAAATGTTTTGTGAAATAGTCCCTGCCTATATTTCCAGCTTAGCCCCTAAATTTTTATTTTTATCACAGCTTTTGTTTTTTGTTGTCTTCATTTGCATCCCTTAGAAAAGCTCATTAACCCTCAAGGTCCAACTCTTACCCTTCAGTTTGTCATCAAGTACTGATTATTATACATGTGCCAGTCCCTGGCTAAGTATTAGAAATGCCACAACTAAGAGAAAGATGTTGTCCCTATTCTTAACATGGAAGTGCTAATGAGGAAAGTCTCAATGCCTCTTCTACTACAAATGAGAGAAGCCTTCCCAGAGAAAGAACCATTGATCTGAGTCTATGATGGATGAGCAGAAGCATGATCATGAATGGACAGTAAAAATTTGCATAAGATTATTACATCAGAAATGTTACGTAATCATTTCTTGGCCTTTTGGCTAAGAACAAGAGCAGAAAGGTTATATCTCTATCAAAAGATATAAAAATAGGCCTGAATAAATGAAGACATGAGTCATATTCATCATGTTGTCATGTTCAAGCTGTTGGTTCTTTTTTTCCCAAGACCATGTATTTGTACATTATATACATGATGATCACATTCATCGTGGTTATTTTGTACCCATACATGATGTATCTTGGTTTTGCCCCCTCTTCCCCATCCCTCTCTTCTGCTCCCCCACCTTTCCCTATTTACATCAGATTTACATTTTTCCATTTTTTCCCTTTCCCCTTTCTTTCCTTTTCCCTTCCTTCTTTTCCCCTTTCTCCCTTTCTAGTTCTCCTCTCTTTTGAATATTATTTTCCTCTTACATAATATCTATTATACCTCTTTGTCCTTATTTACACTTATGGTTTCTCATATCAGAGAAACAATTCAATGTGTACTCATGAATGTCTGATTTATTTCATTTAAGAGTATGTTCTCAAGGTGCATCCATTTACCTACAAAAGTCTCTAGTTTGTCCTTTTTTATGGCACAGTAATACTCCATTGTGTAGAAAAAACACATTTTCTTTAGCCATTCCTTAGTTTTTGGGCATTTGGGTTGTTTCCAAGATTTAACTATTACAAATTGTGTTGCTATGAACATGGTTCTTTCACTATTATACACATTGACTACATATATGTGGTATGTGAGAAGGGGCATGTTGTATATATCCAGTTTAACTTGCATGTTTTTAGGTCAACATTAGGCTTTTATAATTGTTCATGTTGCTAAATTAGGTCTAATCCATTAATTTTAACTATTGCATAGTAGTCCTTTATATGAATAAACCAGTACATTTTTTTATTCCCTCACTGAAAAACAAAGCAGTTTTTTAAATTTTGTTTTTCATATTTTTTTACAATTATAGATAAAGGGTGTTTTAGACACAGTGAAAAATATAAAGACCAGATGTGAGAGAGGAAAGAAGCTGGGTGGAAAATATGAGGTGAGTAGCAAAAGATAAAGCTGGAAATATAGGCAAAGACTATTTCACAAAAGATTTTGTTTGCTTTACTTAGGATGACTCCAAAATGTATCTATTTTGCCCAGAATTTGAATCCAAGTCTTGATTATGCAAACCTCTAATGGACAGTCTCTCAGAACTGCACATGGTTCCCTCACATAGATCATGTCTAGAATAAGACGCACTGCCTTGCTATATTAGCCCACTTTTCATTCCTGGGACAAAATACTTGACATGTATGACTCAAAGGAGGAAGGGTTTATTTTTGCTCATGGTTTAAATTCATGATCAGCTGGCTCTAATGAAGAAATATGGTGGAAGGACATGACAGAAGAAAGCTGCTCAATTCATGGCACCAAAGGAGCAGAGAGTAGACGAAGAGTCAGAGAGAAAGGGGTCGGGATCAGAAATAGTCCCTGGGGTCACACTCTCATGATCCACCCAGACGTACCTAGAAGAGGGCTTTACTAGTCTCCTGGGCATGTCCAAAGCCACGCAAGTTGACAATCAAGATTAACCATCACACTTGCTCTTAAGTGTCCTCTCCTCCTGGACTTCTTATCTGAATCCAAGTATCCATACTCACTTGCTACCCAAGGAGAAATAGCTACCATCTCTGACTCCTTTATCCCACTTAGCCTCCACATCCAGTCAACTCAACAAGCCTGCAAAGATTTCAAATGTATCTCATGCCAACTGCTTTCATTTTAAGTCAAGAACTCTTCCAAGTTAATATTATGTCTGTGAAATCTCACTAATCCTTCCAGTGTGTCAGAAGTTATCAGTTTCTTTTCTAGGATCCCACAGAGGTTGGGGCATTTATTTTTTATGTCATTTATGTATCATGATAGCTCAATTATCTGTTTATACATTTTTTCACTGACTGGGATCCCAGTTGTACATAGTAAGAACTCAGTGAAGAAATGAGCAAAGGGATTTCATAGAATCCTTCAATTGTAAGAAAAAAAAATTTTAGGTTCCAGAAATATGAATCTTGAAATTTAAATGACAGGATAAAGTTAATGCAGTTACGTTTCTTTTCAACAGATAATTTAAAAATTATCAGGAAAAAAAATTGGGAAGCAAAAGAAGACCAGAGCAGTCAATTTGAAAATGACCCAGGATTATAAATTCCAGTATACATTTAAGTAATCTTAGCCCTCCTTGAGCTTCCAAAGCAGGTAAAAAGTTTCTTTATGTGTCTGATTCCCACAAACTCAACAGCCCCAAGAACTAACCAATGACAAACTTTACTGATACTGGCACAAGAGCAGAAATAAACAGCAGCCCACAGGCCCCTCTTAAAAAGCCAAATCTTTCAAGTCGGAGAGTAATCAACTTTAAAAATGTCTTGGGTAACAGTTCTATAAAGTTCAGTGTCTGTTATTGCTTCAAAGTGTGCCCAATACACTTCCCTCACACCAGAATCCTAATAGGCTTCATAGCTCTGGGTCTGCTATCGCAGCTCCTGTCAAAAGCTATTCTGGAACAGATTCACGCTGGGGACTTGACAGACACATCAGAAGCTGCCAGGGAAGTAGGAAGGAGGTGACAATTTTGTCATCACAGACAATGTGGAGCCATAAATATTGCAAATGTGTAAATCAGTGTGGCCCAAGAAGCACTTTTCCCCCCAAGGGACAAGCTTTTAAAAAGATAGGAAGATGATAAATACTTATTTCTGTTTAAGGGCACCGTTTTCCATCAGCACATTCTATGTTCCAGCACCATCACCTTAACGGCTCTGCTACAGCAGGACCACTGCTGGGCCCCATTCCATAATCCACAGAGAATCCTACCTCGCGGCTAGTGCGTTCATTTCCATCTCTCCCCCTGCTCCGAGTAACTACAGTGATGCCAGTGAAAGCATGCCTGATCCTTTTCAGGTGCTTTGTGCCTCTGTATCCTTGATCTCCACCTCCACCCACACCCCCACCAACCCCCGGCCCTGGGGAAGTCTGTCCTTGCCAGTTGTGAAAACAGAAATCTGCAACACCATCAATATAGCAGAGGGATTCCGCAGGCCCTATTCTCCGGAGCCATTCCATTGTTTACCCTCCCAGGTGCCTCTGAAAAGATGAGGCCAACCATCATGCGATAAGCTTGGGCCATGTGGGCCATCTGCCCCAGAAAGAAAAGGAAGAAATTAAAACAGGATGGCATCAAACATATCATAGTCAAAGGGAAAACGCCAACATTTAGATGGCAGGAACAGGCAAAAATAGTCTTGACAAAGCCTCAGAAATTTTAAGTTTAAAATGTTTAGAAGCAAGGCTTTTTGTCCCTATTAGGACTCTAATTATTCAAACTGAAAAGTGCTGTGCTCTAAAGGATAATGGTTGTGAGCAAAGTGCCTCGTGAAAAGGATCCACATTTTCATGTAGATCGAAGTCTCTGACCTTTTCCGTATAAGAGGTCTCTCTTCTTTTGGTGGCAACTGGCTCATTGTTTCCTTAGCTTCTTGCAATAGAACACTAGCAAGGACAAGGCTTGAGGTTTGCTTCCCAAGTGAGGAAGTTACCAGCAGAGGGAGAAAGGGGAACAGTTTTCACCCATAACAACACTAACCCAATTCCCAAAGTGCAATTCAACATGCTTTATTGCTCCACCTGAAAAATGGCATAGATATTGTACAGCTATAAGATGGTCTTGAGAGTCAAAGGGCACAGAGAGCTCTAGCACCACAAAGTCAGAGACAAATCATGGAATGGACACACAGAGGCTACCAGTGAATACTAAGACCCTTCTGTGTGTCTTCTATCTCCTGGTCCTCCTCCCACCAAGTCACATGTAGTCAAACTGTTTTGACTGGGGACAGGAAGGATTATTCCATTCTCCTTGTGGCTCTTTCCCACTTTGCATTTCTTCCTGCCTCTTTTGGATAAATTAATCCAGAAAACCATTTGGATCCCACCCCACCCCCCTTCCTTCTGCTGTCCTCTCTCTCCACCTGCAAAGCCTGAGGAGAACAAGGACAAGTGTTAGGTCAAGGGAGGGTGTAATAGTTACTTTCCTAGAGTCAATGATTAGCAAGAGAGCAGATTTAATATAGGACATTCATAAGTTACAACATTCACACACACAAGCCAAATGCAGGAAGAGCACAAAACATCTACCTATGTACTGGAGACCCGAAAGATCCAATCAAGGGCTGGGACCCCATGGTAATGTCCCATCTGTGGCTGCACAAAAAGGCTGAAGAAGTCTGGAACAGGGAAATGCTGCTTGCAGTGGAGATGAAGACTGGAGCTCCCCTGAAGCAAATAGCAGCCATTCTCGATGACAGCAAGGCCCCGAGCTCCTTCTTCAATGAGAACAGGTGAGCTCCCTTTGGGAGAACCAGCCCAACAGAGCTTCTCCTGGGAAACAGCCGGAGCTATCTTCTGCTCCCATTCTCCTTTATGCTGTGTTGGCAACAATCCTCAGGTGGATCCTCTCCACACAGAACCACACCAACTCAGTCTAGCTGGGCATTCTGGCTCAGGTTGACCACAATCCGACTACCACAGAGGGGCTTTAACCGTTTCAGTCCCTAACTCAACCTCACAGCTGACACGGAAGGGCTCAAGTGAGGCTTTTTGAAGAGCAATACACAGAAGGGGGCAGAAGGATGGATGGGTAGATGGAGGCCTGAGAGGATGTTAAGTTCCTTTCTTCGAGGAAACACATTTGCTCAGTTGACAGTGAGGGGAACTGGCTGGGTCTGAAAATGTTGAATTTAATAAGGAGGGGAATGGGTTTTTAGTACTGGTAATTGCTATACTCCAAGACATACTGTAGACCAAACCCAGAGTTTCAAATTGCCCAGTCAGAAAAGTAACAATAAAAGCTGAAGGATAGGAGTGGGAGGGGCCGCTGGGAAGAGAAAGAGCAGAACAGAGTTCTTACCAGGAAAAGGTATTGGCCTTTTATTAAACTTCATCTAGCAAAGCGACAGGAGTCACCTGCATCTGCAGTTCACATCAAAGCATTCACTGCACTGGGCTGAACTCATAAAGTTGAATTCAGACTCATCAGCTTTGTTTTCAATTTGGGTAGCATGCTGGAGGAGCAAGTCTACCAGACGAAATACGGAAATCTGTGAGCCCCTGGCCACACAGGCTCTCGAAGGCATAGACTCAGCTGGCAGATGAAAGGTCCTCACCTCATTATTCTCCCTTCTCAGACTCCAGTGAGTTTGGTCAGCCTCGAAGGCCCGGAAGCACTGCAATAGCAGTTCCAGCCATCAGACTGACAGGAGATAAGATCTTATAAACCAGAATGTCAGTTAGCATTACACAAGACTTGGGGCTTAACAAGTGAAATGGCACTCGAAGGCTTCACGCTGAGATTCAGAGAATGTTCTTGTTGTGCTGCCAGACCCCATTATGGGGTGTGTGGTGGCCTGTCTAACTTATAGCAAATCTAGAAGAGAACGGCAGAGCCATGTGTGCAGGGATCCTGGGGGAAAATTCTTTTTAGCATCCTAGATTATATCTCGATGCCACAGAATTGCCCTCAGAGGACAAGGGTTTAAAGGACAGCCAGGTTTATCACTAGCTTTCAAGCTTCTGGTTTCAACTGGATCCAGACACATACCGAAAGTATAAAAGAGAAAAAGAGAGTTTCAGGATCTCTTTGCCACTCCCAGAAAAATAGGGCTGGAGTGTTCCAGAAAAGCCAAACCATTAGCCATGTCAACAATAAAGAGTGATTAACTCCGCCTTCAGGTTTCTGTGTTTATATTTTTCTTTTTTTTTAAAAGACAATTTATTCAGAGGACAGTTTATTTAAAAATGGCGAAAAGGGGGGAAAAGGAGATGATAGATAGCTACTCGATGAGTAGGGAGTATTCGAAAGTGAAATACTTCTATATTTTTATTTTCATACTTCATGGTGAACTATGGTACTCAGAGCAGTAAATTGCTCAGTCAGCCACACAAGTGCTATGGCTTGACCTTTCAAACTGGAGGGCAGGGTGTGGTGGACCTAATATGGTCAACTTGAGCCAGAACGCCCAGCTGGACTAAGTTGGTGTGATGCTGGGCATAAAAGATCCACCTAAGGGTTGTTGCTGATGCAACATAAGGCAGAGTAGGAGCCGTAGCTGGTTGGCGGGCTGTTTCCCAGGAGAAGCTCTGCTGAGGCTGGTTCTTCTGGAGGGGGCTCGGCTGTGCTTGTCGAGGAAGGAGCTCAGGGCCTTGCTGTCCTTGAGGATGGCTGCTGTTGCTTCAGGGGAGCTCTGGTTGTCATCTCTGCTGCGAGCATCGTATCCTGGCTCCAGCCATCATGTGCAGACACGGACCTATGTGGGACAGTGCTGTGGGCTCCCAGCCCTCAATTGGATCTTTTGGGTCTCCAGTGCCTAGATGGACATTTGGCACTTTCTGCATTTGGCTTCTGGGTGAATATTGTAATCTACAAATGTCTTCCATTAAATCTGCTCTTTTATGACCATTGGTTCTAGCAAATCTAACTAATATACAGGGAGATAACTTCCAATTACTAAGTTAAATATAACTCTTAAAATGCAGACAAATGCTTATGGGTACTAAATAAACCAAGACTGGAAAAACATCATGGGACAAATTTGTGTGAAAGTATTTGCAGGAACCCTTCAAATAGAAGATAGGAATGCACCTTCCCAGTCCACTCAAATGCATTTCAGCAGATGGAACTTTTCTCTGAAGGGACCTGAAAACTTGAGTGCAGCTTGGCTGCAGGAAGAAGCAGGACTTTCGTATCAATACTGACAATCCCCAGATGCAGCTCGGAGGGTAAGAACCAACTTACCTAAGCACACAGGCACAACTCAGATCTTGCCTCAAAAACCAGATCTTGCCTCAATAGAAATGGGGGAAACATTATTTTCTTCTGTACATTTTTTCTTCTCTATAACAAAACTGGGTTAGTAAGGACTTGAGTGATAGGTGTCAAAGTGCTAAGCATTCACAAAGGGGCTAATGATTCTGTAAAATTCATCTCTCCCGTGGCTGCAGTCCTTTCCCATGGCTGTGGCTACAAATGGCCCCAAATGGAGGGGCTTAACCAGTGGAAATGTTTTCTCTCACAGGTCTAGAGGCTAGAAGTGCTAAATCGAGGTATGGGTAGAGCCATGCTTCCTCTTGAGGCTCCAGGGGATGATCCTCCCTTGTCTCTTCCAGCTTCTGTAGCCACAAAGGGTCCTTCCACTGTGGCTGAGTAATTCTAATTTCTGCCTCCATCTTCTCCCTTCTCTTGTCCTTCTCCTTCTTTCCTCTCCCTCCTTCCCTCTCTCCCTCTCTGTTTCTGTCTCTCTTTTCCCCTCTTTTTTTCTTGGCAGTGTTGGGAATCAAATCCAGGAGCTCATGTGTGCTGGGCAAATGCTTTACCACCAAGCTACACCCACAGCATCTCTTTTATCTCTTATAAGGACATTTGTCATTGGATTTAAGGACCATTCGAATAGTCTAGGATGAACTCAAGACTGTTCCATCTGTGAAGATTCTTTTTCCAAATAAGTTCATGCTCACAGATTCTAAGAGTTAGGAGGTGGCCACAACCCACTATACTATGTATATTCTCTGGGCTCCCGGGTTTTTACAAAACTTCAGTTGCTTGAAAATAGATAACTAATATTTACTTCTGTCCTTTAATTTACTACTATTCTTTTATGTTTTTATTCTGATAAGAATAAAAATGAAAAAAAATGCTCTTCGTTCTTTGCTGCATATACCACTTGGAAAACAGCTGGCATAGTCTCTGAGCAGGTTACTCTTTGAGTAACATTTACTCCAAGGTAAATGTTAAGGATCTGGGGCAGGCATGCACCTGGACGACTGCACACATGAAGAAACTTCAAAGGCACCCCTTCCATATTTTACTGTGTACATGTGATTACTACGCATCAGGAAAAGTGTCTCGTCTTTATATTACCTGCTTAGGTATATGTCCTGCATTTTCAGAAACAATGTTCCTCAGCAGATATTATGATAGGATGTTTGGGGAAAACTGAGGGTAGGAATAGTGTGTGGCTTGACCTGGCTGGGAAGATGGACACACCCTAAGGGAGTGGCCTTGACCTGACGTCAGCCTGGGACACAAAATCCAAATGCCCTTTTCTCACAGGGTTGAGAAAAGTCTCAGGAGAATTGAGAAGGAATAAATGGAACCGATACCACGAGCTCACCCTCTTGCCCCTCTTGCCCCCTGCTCTCCAAGCCATGCTCTGTCTTTAGCTCGCTCCCTAGCCCCACTCCCTTTTCAGATCCCTAACTGCCCCGCTGCAGCCAGCTATTTCACTCAGTGGCAGAACTAGTTTCCTTTTCTTTTGTTACTTAAATAAATTTCTTTAGGGCCCTAAATTCATCCTTTCAAATCTTTGCTTGTGACGAACAAGAACTTGGAACTCAGAACACAACCAGAGTACAACCAGAGTACAAACAGACTCTGGGCCACCCCTCCCCAACAACAAAACTACCCTTTCAAAATGTAAACAGTTTACTAGCTGACATCTTGGGCAAATTATTTATAATTATTGTGCGTTTCAGTTTGCCTATCTGTAAAATGGTATAATAATATGTGTATCACAGGATAATGGGAGTTAAATAGATTAATATTTTTTAATTTAAAACAATGTCTGGCACATTGTATGGACTGTACAAGTATTTACTAAATTTTTAAAGCTATAATTAGAAAACACACTGAATACTGACAAAATATACTTGCAAACACATTCAAAGTATACATCAATTAAAGTTCTTGGTTTCAAGTATTTGAGATGCAGACAATATTTTAGGACATGAACAATTTGTAGAGTAATCACGGGCTACAGAGATTGTCGCCACAGGGGCCCTCAGAGACCATCACTGCAACGGTAACTACTACTGCCGCATGGGTGCTCTTTCTAGGGTCCACTCCGGACTGAAAGTGTGCAGGCCACTTTCATCTTCTAATAGGAGAAGAGCACTGTACCCCATCATGGAGCTCCATCCACAATAAGAAGCAGGACTAACTGCTGAGCAGTCAAAATAACATTTCTACAGTATGGCTAGTGCATATAAAATTACTTAGTTTGGGAAGAGTTAGCTTGAGAGGCTAGAGGAGTGACTTAAAAGGTTGCCTTATACTAACCTATTTGAAATCTGTAATTCTACCCTTTCTTGGCCATTTGACATGGGTGAGTTAACCTGAGTCTGTTTCCTCTTCTACTAAATGTGAGTAATAAAGGCTAGATTAATTCTTCTAAAGTACTTAGGAAAGTTCCTGGTACACAATAAGAGCCCATTAATAATGAACTTCTGTAAATGTTTGACCCATGGACTAAAATCCTTCACTTCTAAATATAAATCGAGTTCTAAAAATACATCTTGTGTTTTCTTGGTTGTTTGCAAATATCTCACTGCGGAACTATGCTTATTTGAATTATTTTCTCAGGGTCTATCTCTGTACCTCTCAGGATACCAGCTTTCCTGAGTTTTCTCTCTTTGAGTCTCAAAGTATTCATTGCATGCATTCTCACAGGGCAGGTATCATAAGCAGCCTTTACTTAACAACTATAATCTATATACAATCTTTAAATATGCAGATGCACTCAGGGCCTACTGTTCTTACCCGGATATATAGAGCCTTGTGCCCAAGCGATTTTGTATATTTAATGTTTTAATCTGTCATAAGTGAAATGAGACCAAAGCACACCATGGGGCAGGCAGTATCATTACTATTTTACAAATAAGTCAGTTCAGACTCAGAGGCTTACGTGAGGTGACATTGCTAACAAGAGGCAGAATCCGGCTGGGTCTGAGGTTCTGGAAGCTGTCCATAACCAGTGAACACAAAATTCTGTTTCCTGATTAGATTAGACGTTCCTTCAGGGCAAGAATCAGGTTGAGTATGTCTTCATGTGCCTGTTATCACATAGAAAAGTCTTGGAGGAGGCAGGCTCAAGGTTTGGGGACCGGCAGCTGAAATGGCAAAGATTTTAAAACCATGCAACCTACTAATGAATTGTTAGAAAGGTAAGGCTATTTTATTTCTGTATATAGTAATTTTTTTGCCCACATGACCATTAATATCTGTCTTGAAGTGTGACCTAAACTTAAAATCTCTTTAACTGTATTAACCAAGCAATCAGTTTAGACAACAAAATGGTCACTAAGTTGTAGAAAAAACTTCAATGCTGAGTTGTTGTTTGAGTTTCCAATAAAGTTAGGCAGTATTATTAGAATGGTATAATTGGTTTTATATTACAAATATTTAATCTGAAAAGATGCAAAGATACGAAAATTAGCAAATTAGTCAGCAGGTTTTTGTACAGTTATGTAAAGCTCAACTAAGACCTTGAACCAGTGCCTTCATTATGGCCATCTCTAAACAAAACGAGGTGACTTACTATCACAATATTTAAATTTCCGTACCCGTAGCTTTCTCTTGGGAAACCCAAGGGTTGAATTACATATTTTCATAAAGAGTCTAAGAAACTAAACCAGGCATAGTGGCACATGCCTGTAATCCCAGCACCCTGGGAGGCTGAAGCAGGAAGATTGCGGGTTAATGCCCAGCCTGGGCAACTTTGTGATTTAGGGAGATCCTGCCTCGAAACAAAATTTTTTAAAATAAGACCTGGGAGGGGCTGGGGATTTAGCTCAGTGATTAGAGTGCTTGCCTTGCAAGCACAAGGGCCTGAGTTCGATCCCCGGCACCACAAAAAAAAAAAAAAAAAATAAGACCTGGGAATGTAGCTCAGTGTGAAGGGCTCAACTCACAGTACCAAAATACATACATATTTTTAAAAAAAACATAATGTATTTTATGTATTATTGTTAATAAAGTGCTTTTTATATTTAGGGTGCTTATGGAGGCCTTGCTATTCTCCTGTATACAGCAGCTGGAGGCAGGCTGTCCTGGGCTGCCATGGTGAGTCACTGAGGGATTTTACCACAGACTCTAGTCTTCCATCTTCCAGCTAAAGCCTTCGTTTCAGGTAGTTTCATTTTCAAATGTATTGCAAGGTTGCAAAATGACAGCTTCACCTCCAGCAGCATTCTTACATTTCAGCCATGAAAAGAGCAAAGGATAACAGGAAAAAAAGAAGCACACCAACTGAGTTCAAGCTTTCCATAGCCCCACCCAGAGGTTTCTCTACCTTACTACATCTCACTGGTCAAGCAGCGCTGTGTTGGCACGCCTCATGGCAATGAAAGCAAAAAAACAAACAAACAAACAAAAAAAACCTGACCATATTTCTGCTGCAAACAAAATCACTGCAAATAAAATCACTTTTATTTGACATGGACTCTCTGCTGGGCAAGGAGAGGATACCACAGCATTTGCTAATGCCATGGGTTGTCTAATGCACGTCACCGACTGTAGATTGAGGCAACTGCTGTCACTTAAGCAATCCTATTCATGGGACTAAGCAAAGGTTTAACACATTCAGACTTTGAAACAGGCATCCTCTGTATGGACTATTTTTCCGGCATCCTCAAAGAAAAAGTTGTTTTAGTATAAATGTTGCCAAAGTGAGCACAAGGAAGCACTTATAAGGGAGTCCACATACTATGGCAGTTTAAAGCCTGGATTTTAGAGTCAGACTGAATTAGGTCTGAGTTGTCTTGCTAGTTGGGGGCTCTCAGAAATTCAGAATCTCTTTGAACATCAGATTTCTGCTCTAGAAGATAAAGTGAATACCTACCTCGGTTGTCATTGTGTGGGTGTTTTATAGTCCTGGGCTTCATAATCCAGGGAAGGCAGGGTGAGGAAGCCTCATTAGGATCATCCTCCTGAGCTGGGGGACTCCATCCTCTCTTTAAGACCGAGGTCCTGTGGGAATGCTGACATTGCTGAGAATACAGGGGTGACTGCCTGAGTTCTGTGCTCCTTTGGTCTACCGTGCACAATGTTCTACTTGGGCTTCCAAGAGGAACCCCAATCTTTGGGGAGTCAAGGTGAGCCCAAGGTGAGCAGCAAAAACACCTGTACATTTTTTCTTTTGCATTACTGTCTTTCCTGTGCTTATATGTTACTTTTGCTAAAGTAAAAAGAGACCTGAGTAGAATCCAAGATGTTTCTCTCAACAGCCCGGAACCCAGACCAGGCTCCCAGAGGTCTGGCCTAGCACAAATGATTGCAATGATTCAATTAGATGATAAATGAATGTAAAGCACCTGCCAAGGGGCTTGGCATATAGTGGGCTCTCTGCAGTGATTATTCGTGCTTGTATTTATCCAGTAGCTCCCACGAGAGAATTTTTGCTTTGAAGGAATGACATGAAAGAGCTCTTTGCATTTTTTGGAGATGGAGGCTATATAAAGCTAAGCTAAAACTAAGATTTTGAATTACTATTTTCACTACATAGTATCAAAATATGGGGTGGCTAAATACTTTGTACTATTTGGCAGGAAAGTAGTGTTATGAATAGGATGGTGAAGTCTGAACTAGTTTTCAAGGAATTATTCTGTCCCCTCAATTCTAATGTAGAAAGCATAAAACAAAACAAAAACAAGCATATACAAAAATGCACAATCTAAATGGAGCTTTCAGCTTGTCTAACCCATCATATTTCTAGAACTATCAATGAAATCAACCCTCTTTTTTGAAGGTGAGTATGCGGTAGGTATCTGTTGGAAGAGATTATTTAGTGGAAAGCTACAGAAATATCCACTTAATTAAACATGGCCACCAGCATGAACATTGTGTCTTAGGAATTTTCTCAGTTCTAGCTTGAAAATCTTGTAAAGAACTCAAATTGGCCTGGCTTGGGTCAGATGTGCACCCCATATACTACTCAACTGTGGTAAGAAAAGAGGCAGAACTGTTTGGGCTCTGGCCAGAGATACAAGGGTGGCAATGGAAGCACAGTAATCTTAAGAATGCTGAGCAGGGGTATGGCTGTCCACAACACGGCCTGTTTTATAGGAATATGCTAAGCAGTGTAAACTATTCATGAAGAAAACACATGAGTCCACATGATGAACTAATAGTCAAATGGTAAAAGATGTGAACAGAGTGACACGAACAAAGGTGCAGAGAGAAAACAGATGAAAAGGGAAGCCACAGAAATACCAAGAAATGCACAAACTACCCCTTCTATAACCTGCTTATCTGTTATGACATCACTAATGTGTTTCTGTAAAATTATATGTGCTCAGAGAAAAAAAATGAAATCAAATAATCTTTTTATTTTAGAATAGCTTCACAGAAACTTTGCAAGAATGGTACAAAGTTCTCAAGTACTCCCTTACACACTTTCTCCTAATTTAAAAATCTTCTATTAGTAAAGTACTTTTTTCAAAATTAATGAACCAATATTACTATTTTATTAAATCCATACTGCATTCAGATTTCCTTAGTTTTTACTTAGTGTCCTTTTTGTTTGAGGATCCCATTAAAAATGCCACATTAATTAGTCATGTCTCTGTAGGTTCCTTTGACTATGACATTTCTTAGCCTTTCCCTGTTTTTGACAGCTTTGAAGAATACTCATGGGGTGTTTTGTAGAATGTCTGTTTATTGATATTCGTCTGTTTTTCTCTCGATTAAACCATGGTTATGAGGAAGACCATAGAGATAAGCTGCTGTTCGTACCAAGTACATACTAGCATCTTAACACTGTTGATGTTACCCTTGACCACCTGGCTGAGATGACACAATACCCTTTTACAACATAAAGCCAGTGACAGTAATTTCAGGGACAAGACAAGCAAGGGCGCACCAAGCAAACTGTAATTTGATTATAGGGTTTCATACTTTAAGGAATTACTTCTCATCAGCAAGCAGAGGAACTTTTAAAACATTGACCAACTATTCCTAGATAGTCTAGGAGTACTAAGGGATTACAAGTAAAAGTAAATGCCTATAGGATTGATGATTACCTTAACCATATTAGTCAATTCCAGTGAACACACTGTTTAAAGTAAAAACTTCTTTTAAAAATTCATGGAATTGTTGATATTTGCTGCAAGTGGTATGTGATAAAGTGGGGCTAGTTAATTTCTTCCATGAACGTAACTTATCTGTTCATAAGTTTATCCAAGAGTAATAAGTTTAGATTTTAGCCCTTGAAGGAAATTATAGGAAATCTTGACAACTGGTGTTTTCATAATTTTTGTAAAAAAGCTTCATTACAAGAATTTAACTAGTAATTACTTTCTATAGTTCCAATCACAAGAAAACAAGGTGATATTTACTGTGAATTTAGTTTTCAGGTAAAAGATGTAAAATATAAGAAACTCCAACAAGGCTGTACAATCAACTATGATAACAAGATGCAATCTGGTAGTTCTGAATGTTCCCACATGAAAGACTAAATGATGATAAGCATAATTTATGCAAAGGCAGACAAAATTCCTAGTATATTTTAAAGTTTCCCCGTATCAAGGGCTAAAATAAGTAAGATTTATGAGTTTTCAAGGAAAAAAATGCAATTAAACACACAACATCCTATTTTCAAAACATTGTGACAAACAGATTTTATGCTGGGTGTGGTGGTACACACCTGTAATCCCAGCATTTGGGAGGCTGAGGCTAGACTGGGCTACACAGCAAGACCCTGTCTCAAAAAACTAAAAAACAAAAGAACTCCTGAAAACCAAAAACCCTGAGATGTTACCAGGCATGTTGTTGCATGCCTGTGATCCTAGCTACTTGGGAGGCGGAGACAGAAAGATCACAAGCTCGAGGTCAGCCCAGGCAAGATCCTGTCAAAAATGAGAAATAAGAAAAGGAAAAACAGGGCCAGCAATGCAGGTCAACTCAGTGCACCAAGGCTCAATCCCCAGTAGGGAGAGGGAGGGAGAAAGAGGGGGAGAAAGGGGAGAAGGAAGGAGAAGAAAGAATGAAGAAAAAGGAGAAATTCTTTAGTGCAAAAGTATATGGGGACATTCCTAAAGCCTGTTACCATTTGGGAGGGAGACTATGATAGGGTCTGCAGTCAAGTAAGTGGAAATTTTGGCATAATGTTACCTTCATCCCTTTATAATGCATATAAGTTAAACTCCTGTAGTAAAATGAATATACCTACTTAACTTTGACTGTTAAATATATTAGATCAGAGAATGAACCCTTTTTATGACATTATTTATATACTATGGAACTGATAGTCTAAGAGATTTTTTTTTAGAAATTCTGCTCTTAAATACTACAATTCTAATGGTGAATTGATCAACAACTGTAATTCATTTTAGTGCATTAAAGGAAATTAATAAACAACACATCTCAAATGTTTTTATTTTGCTATAGAAGGAGTATTAAGTAAAAAATCCCATCCTTTCGTTATTTTATAAGCCATGCTGATACAGAAATAGCAAAATGCTACAATGACATTACCATAGTACTGCGAGCACAAAGTGTAACAATCATAAATACTTTAGAACATTTTAAAGAGGATGAGGGGATTGTCAAAATAGAAAAGGAGAGAAATTACCAAGTGATCTCTGGTCTTGTAAAGGAGTCCACATAACTAGTCTAAAATGAGTCCTTTACAAATGAGTAAGTTGATTTAGTTATTGTCTTCAACTCCCTGAAATGATGACACCTAATATGTAGATGGAGATCCTGTGCTTCTCCGCAGCAGCTCCTGCCTGTCTCTAGACACTACTGTGTGATCCTCTACGCTCCTCTGTCATTGGAAACCACACTCTGAATAGCACAGTGATATGTCAAACAGAGGAGCAAAGGGGTCTCTCATCTACTGAACAGCACACTGTATAAGATAGCAGTGGAAGAGGGAACTTGACATATATGTTCCTAATGTCTGAGTTGGCTAAAATTTGCAATGAGTTTTTAATGAGAAATAATATTACAGCCAATGAATACTTTTGTTTCTCTAAAAATAAGACCTAACCAAAAAATAATCAAGCTTGAAAACTAGAGATCAAGAATGCCAGGTCCAGTCACCTCACTTTACCTGCCATTACAGAGTAGACATCAAGCAAGAAAATACTGAGGTATAATCTTCTGCATGACACTGGCCATCACCATGGTAACAATCAGCACTTATTTTCCAGTTTGGTCTTATTTTTGGGGAAAGAGTGTAATCAGGTACTATCATTAATAAACAATTTTGAGGACACTATTCTAAAACTACACCATTTATAACATTTTTCTAACAATATAAAAAAGCTCTTTGTATTCCCAATATTGCACACTAACAATGAGAATTATTTTATAAGTAAATTATGGACAGGCTGCAGTTCATTTCCTAAAGCCTTAATGTTCCCCCCAAATTTATTCATGGTCCATATGACACAGCATGCCCATTGTGTAGTTCAGTATTTTCTCAACTTTATATTCCCACTTTAATTCTTATAGCAATTCCTAATTTAAATAATGTTAATTAGAAAATGTGTAAATTTTTTTTTTTTTTTTGGTAGGTGCTGGGGATTGAACTCAGGGCCTTGCACTTGCTAGGCAAGCGCTCTATCAATTGAGTTAAATCCCCAGCCTCACGTGTAAAGTTTTGATTCAGAAAAGAAATCTAGTGTGGCATAGATAGAATGGAAAAAATAAATACCATAAAAAGAAATATATTTTGCCTAAATCTCATTTCTTTTTTCTGTTATTCAATGTAAAAATATAGGCTTCAAAACACTTTAAGATTTTTGAGAAACTATGGAATAGAAAAGGCTCATTTGAAATGAGTGTGGGAGCTGAATAGTGTAGCAAGGCAGCCACGGCTGCAGGGGAACTTTCTACTTCCGTAAACTTACAATGACCCCAAAAAGCAATATTAAGAGGAAAAAAAAGGTGCTTTGAAGAATATAATAAACATAAGGCACTGAGCACCTTTTACAATGTTGTAATAAAATATCCATTAATTCCTTTGTATAAAAATCCAGGGGCAGGGGGAGATTTAGCTCAGTGGTAGAGTGCTAGCCCAGCAAGTGCAAGGCCCTGAGTTCGATCCCCAGTACCCCTCCCTCAAATCTGGGGAATGATGAAAGGCAAAATTAGATATAAAAAGAGTTAAATGGTAAGTTTTTTTTATATAGCAATCAGTCTTCTCTGATACATGGAAAAACTGATGAAAAATCATGAGATTAAATGAAAGCTCATGGATTCTCTTTCTGCCAAAACAGTAGCCTCTTAGCTGTCTACTTAGATTTTATATTACAGACTGATGCATGAAGTCTTATGTTAATGTAAATACTTCTCCTTTAACATACCAGAATGTTTTCACTGCTGTACCATGAAGTACTATCACAAATATATTGAAACTATAGTTTGTCATAAATAAAAATTAAGAAAATATATTTTGCCAATTCAAAAATGTATTTTTGAATTTTGATCTACTAAATTGTACTTATTCAATCACTTGCAAATTTGAAATACCTAATAATCTGTAGAGGGCTTCCTAGTCATTAATAGAAATTAGTAATGCTACAACTGAATTAAAAGCAATTATTTTTTTAAAAAGGGGATATATACCAGCAAAGCTTAGCACTTGCCAAACACTTCTGGCATACCATGGGCAAAAGGCCAACTCTACAGTGAACTGTACAGATATTCCAAATAAAGATTAGTCTTAAAGTATTTAGTCTCCTGGAATTAATTTACAAATGGATATCTAAATTTAAGGAGATGATTTTAGGTCTATAGCCAGAATCTTACAACCACAAGAACAGTATTTTTAACATGAATTCTTAGGATATTGTCAGGAAATTTTAGCCATTAATTTAGTGCATCCTGTTGAAACAATACATGAAAAAACACTGTAAAAACTTCTTTTAATTCTTTTGTTTAGACAAGACACAAGTACTAAGCATTTTTCCTACTTTTTCATACCCAGTAATTTTGTGATAATCCAGAAACAAGGGGACAAGGGAGTGAAGGTTAAACCTCATCTAGCTGGTTGACTATGAAAACTCTGGAAACAGCATTAAGAAGCCTAAGATAGTGCTACTGCATTCTGAAGAAAAACGACAGACACTTTCAAACATCTTTCTGCTGATGAACACCCTTTCATACTAGTGATATTACTGAATAGTTAGAACTACTACAAAACCAGTGCTGAGAGCTGAATAAATTCTTACGGTGCCACCTTATGATCTCCTTTGAGTTCAGCCAAGCAATGACTTTGGATCCCATCAGTACTGTCCCCATAGGTGGACACTCTCGTTTGGGTATATGGGAAGCTGTCCCATGATGATCAGATTGTTAGAGGAGCTCTGAATGTCACTGAGAAGAGGTTCCAGCTAAAGAATTAAAATGGAGAGTGCTTTACCATGCTTTCTCACAGACATAATCACTATTTCATAGTGAATGAAAAACTTCAAAGAAAAAGGTAGCTCCTTTATCTGAGATAACCTGTAAATTCAGAATTCCAAATACAATTTTTTACAGGAGTACAATATACTATTGCATCCTTTAATATACCAGAATGAGAAAAGGATCCCCATGCTGGGTGATGGGACTCAGCAACATTATATAAGGTGGTTTTTGGGTTTGCCACACAGTTTGAGCTTCTTAGTTGTGAGCAGCTGTGCCAGACCATTGAGAAACACCAGGAAGATGGCCATGGACATGACAATCACATAGTGGCTGATGCTGCAAAGGGAAAAAAAGAAACACATTACAGGCCGACAAGAACACATGAGGAAAAACATAAGATTCACTAAATAATGTTTTGAATTGTACATGAAATACACAGGCTACCAATGATTTCAAAATAGGCACCAAAATGTTTTTCTAAAAACCCAAATTAATACGTCCCTGGTGGTCTAGTGGCTAGATAGATCAAAAAACCCAAATTTGTTACACAGTAATATAAAAGTAATAGATGTGCTTCCTTGGCAATATATTGAAAATTAATAATGTATATTACTTATATATTAATTTAAACCTCAATAACAAACTACCATTACACTGAAATAGTAAACAATATTTCGAGATATCTGCAATGACTGAATTATGTTATAAAAATGTGGTTTGTATTAGTAGTACCTGTGACTTTGTTACCAGTAGAAATTAAATTTCAAAAGCTTTTAGAAAAATAAGTCAATTTTCTCCCTCCAGTTCTTGGATCCTTTGAACTTTATCCACATTTACCCAAGATGTCCTCAGTTTATGTATTCTGACATTTTAGAGCATACTCTGAAGTATGTTAGAAGTATTTTGATGAGACTATCAGCTATGTAGAAAGAAAATTTTACCCACACTCAAATTCAGTGAAGTGAAATTTTAGTCAAGGATCTAAACCAAGGAAAAAAGAACATATCTCTTTATTAATCTCACAATCAAAACAACTGTCTCCTCAGACTTTTAGAAAAGGAATAATAATACTATTAAAATTACCCTGTTTTCATCTAACAGTGATAACAAAGGTTCAGTTTTTCTTTTTAAATACGGTAAACTGTACTATCTATACAGAATATGGCTTCATAAAAGTATTCAGAAATGTGGAAAGAATCTGGCCACATATCTCACACATATGCAGTAAAGCAAAAGCTTTGTACAATATATATAGTGTGGCCCAACCTAAGCTGTGGTGCATATGTATTCTCAGATTGCCTGTGTTCAATGCTTATCAGAATTACATGTAATGCTTTAACTTAATAATGATTTTCGCTTTTTATATTTTTCAACAAAGAAAGGGTGAAATATTTTAGCAGGGCTATTATCAGGCTAGAGTGAAAAAAGGAGGTCATACTTTCTCCTCTTTCTCTCATTTACCCCCAGCACATGAGAAGTCTTCATGGTGCTGGTTAAAGAACCTCCAGTCCAGGGGTGGCCCACAGGTCAAGCTGCAGGGAACAGGCCTAATCCCCAGGGAATAAGTCCCAGGAACATGGAGGGTAATGTTGGGTACAGGTAAAGCAGGCCAATCACCTAGAGGATTCAAGACCTTGAAGGTCTCCCTCCTACCTTTCCAATAACTAACCCTACAGCTGAGCCACTCCTAAAGTGTCAGATTGCTGGCATTATGTCACTTCACCATGTTGTCAGGTATTTGTTCTATGTAAGGTCTCCTAAAACTAGGAAAGAAGAGCTTTCTACTTTGAAGACTTTTTTCTTTTCATTTCCGTAATCTTACAGATTTTAAGTAAGTTTGTAAAATAGTCTGACAAGATTCTCTTTGGAAAGGCACTGGATGGAGATTTTTATTTAGAATCTTTCTCTAGGTTTACCTTGTAAAGTAAATTTGAAACAAGAAAGGAACAGTTTCCTAACAAAAAAGCAAGGATTAGAGCTTGTTATATGAGCAATCTGGCTTTGTTCTAGGGTACATTCCTAACCCCCCCAAAAAAAGCCCCCAATAAAATTGGATTCTTAATTGGTGAACAAATATCAATACTAAGATTTCTAAAAACTCACTTATTTTCACTGCGGAAGTAATGTAATAGAATACTGGACATGGACTTTTTCTACTTTATTTTTTTTATAAATGATAATTTATTAATTTATAAATATATTTCACTCTGCATTATTTTTACCTAGAATGCACAGGGTACAGATATTACCTACTACTTAATTAACTCACTGATATTTATTTAAAAACAACTATGACTGTTTATCATCCTTATGAAGACATGCTGAAATAAAATTGTCTAGATAAGTATTTATTTTTTCTAGATATTTACTTTAACATAATACTCTTGAAAAACTCATGCCAAAATAGACGAGACCATGCTACTAAAATTAAGTGAGCCATACTGACATTTTATTACATAGAAGTTTATGACTGGTCGATTGATATTACTTTAAAGGTCTTTGAAAGCAAGGCAACTCAAGTTTATCGTGGTACAGAGATGCTGGGAAACCATACTCTTAGAAAACCAGAAGCTTCAAAAATATCAGAACAACTTTCTCTTTCAGGTGGAGTAGATATGCTGTCCTCTTTTCCTCTTATGTAAAACTAAAAACTGTGGACAGTATATATATATAAACAAATGCAGGAAGACTCTAAATGGTGAAAAGAAAAGGGCAGATGTTTAGGGGTATTAGAACCCATGGAATTTAAGAGTTTTGAGTTCTCTGGATTTTCTTTTGTCTCCTATATACCTGACTTGCAAGAAGAAGCAGGCAACCCGGGAATGTCATAGACATGGGCACAGACAACCTCCCCTCCACAAAAACCCAAAAGCACCCCCAAAGCTAAAGCCTCTCTATCTAGCTGGGTGACAAACAAGGAAAGGGGCAGTCCTGAAACATTGAAAACGTACAGATTAACCATTCGACTTCAGCCAGATACCACAGAAAAGTCAGAGGCTCTCGTCTACCTACTCCTACCCTTACCAGGCTATAGTAAGGTGCTCCAAATCCCCATCCAGCCTTTCTACCCTCTCTGGTGTCAGAGCAGGCTGAATAGGGAAGCTGGTACTTTCATTCAAGGTGATGTTCTGTTCACATCCAGCAATAATGAGGCTCTCTCCCTCCTTACTGGGGGAGAGTCAGAGGAGGCTGAGTACAGAGTCAGGAATACAATAATTCTCAACAAAGAAGCAGAAGACATAAAGAAGAACCAAATAGAGATTTTAGAACTGAAAAATATAATAACCAAAATAAAAAACTCAATGAATGGCCTTATTAGTAGAACTGAGCAGAAAGAGAAGAGAATCTGTGAACTTAAAAAACAGTAGAAACTAATAGAAAGCCAGACTGAACAACAGAGAAAACAGAAAGGAAAGTAAAGGAAACAAAAGGAAAGGGAAGGGGAAGGAAGTGAAAGGAAAGGAAAGAGAAGGAGAAAAGGAAAGGACAGGACAGGACAGGACAGGATGGAACTGGACAGGACAGGAAAGGAAAAGTGAATCCTCACAGATCTGAGGACTATGATAAAAGATTTAACACTTGTTTCATGGAGTTCCAAAAGGAAAAGGAAAGGAGTATCCAAAGGAGTACCTGAAAATGTTAGAAAAATGTTGAAAGTCACATATCTATAGATTGCAGAAGCTGAGCAAATGTCATACTAGAACAAACTAAAAACATTCACATAAGTTCACACTGGACTATTAAGAACTAAAAACAAAATAATTTGAGCCAGCTACTGGGGAGGCTAAGGCAGGAAGATTCTAAGTTCAAAGCCAACCAACTTAGTGAGACCCTGTCTCAAAATAAAAAATAAAAAAGGGCTTGAGGTTGTGGTTCAATGGTGAAGTGCTTGCCTTGTATGTGTGTGGCCTTGGGTTCAATCCCCAGGACTCCCCTCACCAAAAAAAAAAAAAAAGGAAGAAAAAGAAGGGCAAAAAAGAAATCAGAGACGACCTACAGAGAAAAAACTTGAATGATGATAGCAGATTTCTTATCAGAAGATGTGGGCACTCAGTTTTCAAGTGCTAAAAGAAAAAAACTGTCAACCTAGAATACAGTGAAAAAAATCCTTTTTTCTGAAAAGAAAACTCAAGACATTCTCAGAAGAAAGAAAACAAAAGAAAATTTCTTGTCTACATATCTACCATTAAGAGGATTCTGAAATAAATTCTCTAAACAGAAAGAAAATAAAATAAAAGGAATCAAAGAAAATCATGAAAGAACTTGGTAGGCAAACATATGAGTAAATATAATAGGCTTACCTGTTCCTCTTGAGTTTCCTAAATTATATTCAATTGATGAAGTAAAATTATAACACTACCTGATGTGATTTCAAATGCATGCAGAGAAAACATTTAAGACAATTATATTGTGGGAGAGTAAAAGGATGTTAAAGGATGTAAACTGGTCAAATGATACCAGTAGACTGTGATAGGCTATGTGTATATGACATAATACCTAGAGCAACCACTTAAAAAGCTGTACAAGAGAGACACTCAAAACACTACAGTTAAAAATAGAGCTCTAGAAAATGTTCAAGGAACACACAGGAAGGCAAGAAACACAAAACAGAACAAACAGAAAACAAACAATAAAATAACAGACTTAAGCAGCAGACTCAAATATATCAATAATTATACTAAACGTAGTCTAACTATACCAACTAAATAAGAGATTGGTAGAGTTGATTAAAAAACATGACTAAACCATATGCTGTCTACAAGATACTTTAATTACGCCATAGCTGGGTTAAAAGTAACAGGATGGAGATGATATATACAGGATGGATATTCTCTGAAATGTTTGAGACCAGAAGTGTTTTGGATTTTTGAATGTATATGTGTAAAAAATATCTTGGGGATAGGACCAAAGCCTAAACGCAGAATTCTTTTATGTTATATATACACTATATATACACAGTCTGAAGGTAATCTTATACATAGTATTTTCAGGGCACCTCTATTTTGACTGCAACCTATCACACGAGGTCAGGAATGGCATTTTCCAATGGCAGCATCATGCTCATGCTCAAAGTTTCAGATTTTGGAACATTTTGGAGCATGCTCAACCTGTATATCATGCAAACGTTAATTAAAAGAAAGCAGGAGTGGCTATATTAATATCAGATAAAGTAGAACTCATAGAAAAGGTATTTTTCAACAACCAATATCAGAATTAAACTGAAATCGGCAAGGACAGCAAAAAATTCAACAACACCATCAACAACAGGATATAAGCAACAACTACAGAATACTTGACCATGAACAGCAGAGCTCAGGTTCTTTCCATGTACTCATGCTTACTAAAATAGACCATATTCTAGGTCATACAACAAAATCCCTTAAGTATAAAACAACAGAAATCATACAGATTTCAACAGAATCAAAGTAGAAATCAATAAGCTATAATAAAATCTTCAAATACTTGCAAACTGAACAACAAACTCCTAAATAATTCATGGGCCAAAGATACAGTTTCAAAAGAAATTTTAAAAATATACTGAAGAGATTGAGAGTGAAGAGGGGAAGGGAATGGGGGGGAAAGAAGAATCAAAATA
The DNA here is from genome assembly GCA_004026905.1 of Hystrix cristata. Classification (NCBI taxonomy): domain Eukaryota; kingdom Metazoa; phylum Chordata; class Mammalia; order Rodentia; family Hystricidae; genus Hystrix; species Hystrix cristata. The sequence continues at coordinate 53,953 of PVJO010002187.1, read as the reverse complement.
TGTTGTGTACAGATACAAATTACCTAAGATGAATGTGATCATTATTATACCAAAAGTGTACCAATTAAATTAATAAAAAATAGAAAAAAAAGAAAGAAAGTAAAAATCAAGTATATCAAAGTTTGTGGAATACAGCAAAAGCAGCACTGAGAAACAGAAGTGTGCAAATAAATGCACCTTCTGCCAAAAGAGTGCAAATCATCTATTTGACATGACTACACACTTATCTTACATTTCATATAAAAACTGACTAAAATGGATCATGTATTTAAATGTAAAACTATAAACATTTTAGAAACAAACAAAGCCAGGAGAAATTCTTTGGGGCTGGTGTTAGGCTGAGCCTGATACCAAAAGCATTAATTTAAAAAAGAAAAATTTGATAAACTGGACTTTATCAAAATAAAATAGTTTTGCTCTGTGAAAGACCCTGTTAAGAGGATAAAAAGCTATTAACTAGGAGAAAATATTTGTAAACCACCTATCTAATAAAGAACTAATATATATAATAAAGAATTATTATATATATACAGATATAATATTATATATGTATATATAATATGTATTATATATACATATATACATATATAATAGAATAAATGACAGAGTTATAGAATACACAATAAATTCTTAAAACTCAACAGTAAAAAAAAAAAAACAAAAAAATTAAATCAGAAAATAAGCAAAATACATAAACAGACATTTCACCAAAGAGGATCTACAGACAGCAAATAAGCAGATGAAAAATGTTTGGCATCATGACCCATAAGGGAAATGCAAATTAAAACCAAAATAAGGTATTATTACACACCTACTTGAATGACTAAAGTAAAAAAAATAAAGATGCAGAGAAACTGAGTCACTCTCCTCTGGCATAGCCACTCTGGAAGAGTTTGGCAGTTTCTCACAAAACTCAACATGCAACTACTATTAAGTCTCAGCAGATGTATTTCTGGGCATTCATGCCAGAAAAAAAACAAAACAAAAAAAACCTCACAAGAATGTTTACAGAGGCCTTATTCATAATAGCCAAAACCTGGAAATAACACTGATGTCCCTCAACAGGTGAATATTTAAACAAATCCTGCCACATTCATACTATCTATTTACTCAGCAATAAAAATGAATGAAACACAACTTGAGTGAATTACCAGAGTCTTAGAGAGTGCAAAGAATGAATTCCAAAAGATCACACACTATATGATTCCATTTATATAACATTTATGAAATAACAAAATTATAGAAATGGAAAACAAAGTAATGGTTGCCAGAGGCTAAGGAAGGGGTTGGGGTGAGGTAAAAGGGAAGTGGGTGTGGCCATAAAAGGGCAACATGAAAGATTTTTGTGTTGATAGGAATGTTCTACATCCTGACAGTACCAATGTCAAAATTCTGACTGTATTCTAAATTTCGCATGAAGTTACCACTGGGGGAAACTGGGTAAAGGACACACAGGATTCCTCTCTATTATTTCTTATAGCCTCATGTAAATCAATAATTACCTCAAAACAATTAAACATTTTTGTTTCTTTTTTAAATAGGCAGACCATACAAATCAGGAGGTGGGCTAGTTTGGGCTGAAGGCCACAGATTGCTGACCTCTAGCCTACACTGTAAGCCCTATAGAAGTAGACACTATGACTTTTATCTTTTTTCCCACTGCATGTCTGAAGACCAATGCAAGGCCTATGGAAACTCAATATTTATTTAATGAATTATTAAAGAGTAATTCATAATTTTAAAAATTATAAGTCCCTGTTTGTTTTATATTCCTCAACAGATTTACCTAGACTTAAATCAGACTTCCTTAAAATAGAAGTCATAAACATAATTAAAATTAAATGCTTTAAAAAAATTTAACAAAACATTTTCCCTCTCTTTTTTCCTAACAAAAAGAGTCATGGAAATAAAGTAAAGTTAACCCTACAAGATATTAAAACACAAAGTGAAGTATACTACTGGCAGTAGAATCATTGGTTAGAACAAAGGAAAAGAACAGACAGTCATGCCACACATTAAAAGAGTATAATAAAGAAACAAATCATCACAAAAAACTCAAAACTGTTCTGGCTGGGCTCACTTTATATTTGCGAGTATCACTTTGAACAATGGCTATCTCTGAGACACTAAATTATGTGTAGCTTATTTTCTTTTAATGCTTTCAGTATTTTCTATAATAAGCTTGTGAGACATTTCTATTTATATGATGCTTAAAAATTATGCCAGGTAGCAGCCACAGAACTTTATTTTCTTTCTGAAGTTTCACAGGGCATTTAAAAATCTGTACCAATACCTGAGATCAAAATCCTCATCCAGTAAATGGTATATAATGGTCACAATTTCTTCAAGGTCACAAAATATTTATTCCCAAGTCTAAGAACTAAAGTTTATACAGTCAGAAGCGAGATGATACTTTGAGGTACCAAATTTATATTTGTCTATTTTAAAAATAAATGCTAACACCAAAAAAAAAAAAAAAGTGAGATGTGTAAGTAGGAACTACAGATTGCCCAACATACAGCCTTGAGGATCAACTCCAAGAAAGCTTAATCTGACCTTGTTCCATGGAAAAACCAGGCATGGAGGTTGGGAGCTGGGTAGATGAAGAAAAGATTCAAGGACTGTAATGTTATTACACCGTAGGAAAGATAAACAAAATGTGGTATATTAGTACAGTGGAACACTTCAGCAAAGAAAAGGAACAAAATATTAATGCTAACTATAATATATATAAATGGCAAAGAAAAAAAATGAAAAAGCACACAAAGTGGAAGAAGTTAAGTCAGGTGTGGTGGCACATGACTGTAGTCCCAGCTGAGTAAGAGGGATTGCTCAAGCCCAGGAGTTTGAAACTAGCCTGGGCAATTAAAGCATCTCCAAAAAAAAAAAAAGGTAAAGTGAAAGGAATAAGATGTAAAACATGAATATGACATATTGTATAATTCTGTTTATATGAAATGTCCAGAATTAGAACTGACAAATCTGTAGAGAGAGAAAGCAGATTAGTGGTTGTTTAGGGCTGGGTATAGGAATGGGGATATAGTGTAAACAGGCTCAGGGGAATTTTTTGGGTGATTGAAATATAGTCTTCAAAAACTAGATTGTAGTGATTGTTGCATAACTGCATAAATTTGCTAAAAAGTTACTGAAATGATTTAAAACAATCGTTTAAATAAGACAAAAACTTACAATGGATGAATTTTACAATTTGTAAATTAAACCACAATAAAACTGTAGAAAAAGGAAAGAAAAGGTTACATGCTAGCAGATTTTTGTTTTTTTACATTTTGCTATCAGTTTTACGTCAAAATATTAAATCTCAATTGATCTCTTAACACAAATGATTGTAAAACCAGTAAGTGACCCATCCTCAAATTTAATGAAAAGTCTCTAAAAGATACTCATTCCACAGATCACTTATCTCTTACAATGGTCTGAAACTACTGGCTTTTGGCTCATTTAAGCTAACATTCTTATGGGTAACAGTCATGATGCTCATCATCCTGACGCGATTGAGCCGTAAGACATCCAGCTTGCAATACTTTGGATCACTCAAGATGTAGTGTCTTATAAACATTAGCAGAGCTATAGGAACATCAAACTTCAACTTGAAATGAATTTAGTGGTTCCCACTCTCCCCCCACCATCATGACTGGGTTGACATCATTTAAATCAACAATTCTCAAAGTGTGCACGTATGATGACGTAAGGAATAGGGGATATATGTGGAGGGGCACACAGAATTGCCAGGTAGGTCTTTTGGACCCATGCGATGAGTGATAAAAGGCTGATGGGCAACAGAAGCAGGTCATATCTGTCAGATGCACTGGGGCAGAAAAAGGTTGAGAATCACTGATTTGAATAAAGCTTGATATTCATTTTAAGCATAAAGACATTTTATGATACTTATTAATTATGTTTAGAATATTCAAAAATGATTGCATAGAATCACAAGTTTTCATTGTAACTAAAGAGAAATGATAAATACTTTAGTTGTCATTTGTATTTTAATAAGGCACCACAGTAGTGCCATAGGAAACAATTAAGACCAAATGAATGCCCTATCAAATCAAACTGCTCAATCAAACTGATGATCCTTGACTCTATTCATCTCACCACAAATACATTTAGAACATAAATTTAAATATATGTTTTTTATAGTTATGAAAATTACCTTAGGAATTTTTTCTCTAGATTTAAAATTGCACTTTCAGTATACCATATGAAAGGCAATACTCTATAAAGTTTATGACCTGCAATAAATGAAGGTAAAGTATAAAGATCAAGAGACGAAAATACTAAATTAGCCCTGTCAGCTGAACACAGTTTTACAGCTGGGGCAGGGTATTTTTCACAAGGTTGTTAAATGAACATCTGCTGCCCCAGGTTCTCGCGAGGAACACTGCGCTTACACAGGGCTTCAGCTGAATATACTGACTGTAGTGTACTCTTCTCAGAGTCCCAATTTAAGACTGAAGATGCATTGTAAACAGACAGTACTACACTAATTAATAGATATGTTGTCTCATGTCCTAGTAATACAATCTTCATTGTTAAAGAACTATTACTTATTCATTAACCTGAAATTAGTAGTTGAGAAATCTCTTGAAAGTATTCTATAAATCCAGTGAAGTCAGCTCAATGACACTATAAACACAGACACGTGCCACATGACATTCATGCAGCTAATCAGCTCCCAGTCCTCTAAAACTCTAGGATAGATTCTCTTTAATTCAGTACTCATAAAACAATACAATGGCAAAGATATTCTTGCCTGTGAAAAATGGCCACTGAATGGCTGAAGTTATTAACTATATTATGAACACAAAGTATTTCAGGAAAAAAGTCACTAAGGGAAACCATAACGGGAACACAATTCATATAACCTTGGTTTCCACCAAGAGAACTCTGCCAAGAAGTTTAATGACACCAGTAACAAGAAAAAAAATTCTGCTTTTCAAATTTACTCTTACACAGTACTAATTAGAAACTCCAAACTTAAAAGCAACATTCTCACAAATAGAAAGCAGGAGTAGTACAACAGTGAGGTTTTCATATGTTAACACTATTATCTGATGCTTTAGTTTTGGATTCTGAAGTATTATTCCCCCCTCCACACAATCCAAGCCTCTTCCTGGAAGTGAACTAGATGTTTATGAAGATGTATGAACTACTCCTACCAATTAGTACCACATGGTTCACGGATGCAGCACATGCCTTATTGCTGTAGAGGATACAAAGAGAAGATTTTAGAACTCTTAACTTGCCAACAAGAGAGCTAAAAAAAGCCCTCAAACTGTAGCATCAGTCAGGGGCAATTCCATCCAGAAAGTCTGACACCACTAACTCAGATTCCATTTTTGCCCCTTCATCTTGAACTCTCTTCCCTAACTTCCCTTTCCCCTGCAATTACCTTCCATTCTTTTTTTTTTTTTTTTTTTTTGTGGTGCCGGGGATTGAACTCAGGCCCTTGTGCTTGCAAGGCAAGCACTCTAATCACTGAGCTAAATCCCCAGCCCCAACCTTCCATTCTTAAAGTGGGTATATTTTGAATGTCACAAGACAAAGAAGACAAACAGAACAAGGAGTTTTTTCAGCAAGAATGACCCACAGAATATGTGGGAAGTTTATGCAGATCAATTCAATGCCCTTACTGTGATGGACACAACTGTGACCTGTGGTCCCTTACTACACCTGCCTTCAAAAAGTCTTTGAGAACAAGCACCTTATTTAGTCATAGGAGTGAGAGCCCTGATTATGAAGCATTGAGACTGAGGTAAACCAGGATATAACATAACTTACAAAGAGGCTACGCCTTTATCATCTTCCCACCAGTTTGGATCTTTTTAATGTATAGATAGAGTAGATTTATTACATCATGACAATAGGTATCAACCAGAAATGTTCCAGGCAAACCAGGACATATGATCACTGCACACTGCTGCTCTCACTCTAAAAAATATCTCAATATATTTCCAAAGCATATTTTTACCTTATTTATTATTAATTAATTAATTAATTATAGAATGTTTTAATAGGTATACACAAGTCATTTAGAGTAATGATGAAACATGAAATTAACATCATGTTCTCAGGACTACTCTTGCAGGATTGGGGATTTAGCTCAGCAGCAGAGTGCTTGCCTAGCAAGAGCAAGGACCTGACTTCGATCCCTAGCACACATACACACATACACCTGCCCCCACCAAAAAAAGGAGACAGATCTGGAATCAAAGAAAAAACAAAAAAAACCAAAAAAATATTCTCAGCCTGCAAGTGCTAATGTACCTTTCTGTTTCCCTCAGCCTGAACAATGCTATTTTATGCCTTTATATTCTCTTTGCTACTATTTTATGCTCTGGTACACACTTTATTCTCATGATGGCTGTATTAAAAAATGCAAGAGATATAGCTGGAAGTATGACACAAGTGCCAAGAAGAATGTCATGTTAAATGTTAAATGACGGTTTTGCAATGACTCTAAAAAAAATCCACCAAGAAAACACAGGTAAACAAAAGTAAAGCTTAATAAATTGGGCCACATCAAAATGAAAAACTTATGTACATAAAAGATATAATCAACAAAGTAAAAAAGGCAACTACAAACTAGGTGTGGTGGTGCACACCTATAATTGCAGCACATGGGAGGCTGAAGCAGGAGGATCGCTGTGAGTTCGAGGCCAGCGTGAGCTATATAGTGAGTTCAAGGCCAGCCTGAATTAAAGAATGAGACTTTGTCTCAAAACAAAACACACACACAAACACACCCACACACACCCACAGCCACACACACACACACACACACACAAGCAACTACAGAATGAGAGGAAATGTCTGAAAATCATATATCTGATAAAGGGTTAATAGAGTGTACTCTTGTAACAGATAGCAGAATGTTGGCCAATCACAGTTGTCGGGCTTCAGCCAATCACAGGCTGCCAACTGACCAGACCATGGTTTATAAGGCAAATGCCTCATTACCCCATTGCCCGTATAAGACAAATGCTGACTGCAACCAATCAAGTTGTTTCTGCATGTTACTTCCTTTTCTTGAGCTATAAATATAACCTGCACAGGTGGTGAGGCTTGGCATTCTGAACAAACTGCAGTCTGGAATGTTGCCTGGTTCTAGGCTTTTTTCTTGCTCAAATAAATGTTAAATTTAGCACATCTCATATTTTTAAAAATAATACTCAGTACCATGACATGGTGAAAGGTCATGCAACATCACTGTAGTCTGGGAGTCCTGCCCTTAAAAGAAGCAGGAAAAAATTATGCCCACTGGCACATAATGACCTCAAAGTATCCAAGATAGACATAAGGACATGTTGCAATGACCCGGATTGTGTTGGCTGAGTTAATCCCTCTATTTCCAGGCACACATTCTCTACTCCCCTACTGCAAGGACTAAATTTGAATAAAAAGACAGTCAAGACTCCTACCTCCTGGGCAATCATTCACTTGTGAAAGTAACATCTGAAATACTTAAGCTCAAATACATCCAAAGAAAAGGACTCTCCATATGCCAACAGAATGTACAATGTAACTTTGTATTTGACATTCACCATGTTAAGCCTACCAAAAGATATTTTCTAGAAAATTTTTTTCAAAACCTAAGGTCGCCAAAATTCAAATTATTTTTCACATACCACATATGATTGTACATATGCATTAGGTTATTTTTATTTTTATAGCTTTGCTTAGATTCATTCTGTCACCTATAACACCTTTCTCAAGACTCTAAGCCCCCTCATTGTTATACCTTCATTCAAGGCCCAGTTCAAATGCCAGTTTTTGCACAATGTTTTCTGTTACTGGAGACTGAACTGGAGTGACTTTCTTTCTGTATTATTATTAGCCTAGGGATGGTGAACCTTTTAGAGCTTTCAATGATATAAACAGCCCCCCGTGGCATGTGTGCCATAGGTCCACCACCACTGGTTTAGAGCTTAATTACATGCTGCCTGCTACTATATTCACACATCTTTCAACTTGTATTAGGCCATGCAGCCTACATGTCCATACTTTCCTTCCCTCCCTCCCTTTATTTTTATTTTTAAAATCAAATTGTATATTATTAGAGAGATCTAAAAAGGAAACATAAATTGTTCAATCTTGAGGAGAATACTCTGTTAAGTTTGGGGTGAGAGTGTAAAGGTGACAGAAAAGAAAAAGGGAAAATAGTATCGAATACTAAACCCGTGATGAACAAAGAGAGATGGGTTATTCAGCTTTGGAAAACTGAGTAAGGAGACAGAATAAATATAATTAGATCACATCCTATTAAAAAATTTTTGCACAGCAAAAGATATCACCAAAAGAGTGGCACGAAAACCCACAGAGTGGGAAAAAGTTTTTACCAACCATTCCTCAGACAAAGGTCTAACATCTAGAATATATAAAGAACTCAAAAAAATCAGACCCCCCAAATTTAGAGACCCAAGCCAAAAATGGGCATCTGAAATGAATAGACACCTATTCATGAAGAAATACAAATGGCAAACAAATATATGACGTGTTCAACATCATTGCTCATTTGAGAGATGTAAATTAAAACAACGCTAAGATTTCATTTCACTCCAGAAAGAGTGACTATCATCAAGAAATCAACCAATAACAAATGCTGGTAGGGCTGTGGGGAGAAAGGAACCCTCCTCCACTATTGGTGGGAACGTAAGCTGGTCCAACCATTGTGGAAATCAGGGTGGAGATTTCTCAAAAAACTACAACTAGAGGTTCCATTTGACCCAGCTATTCCTCAGCTTAATATCTTCCCAGAAGAATTAAAAACATCGTACCACAGTGATATAGGTACAACCATTTTTATACCAACACAATTTGTAATAGCTAAGTCTTGGAAACAACCCAAATGCCCAACAACTAATGAATGGCTAAAGAAGAGGTGGTTTTTCTATACAATGGAGTATTACTCTGCCATAAAAAATGATAAACTTGAGAGATATTTATAGGTAAATGGATGTACCTTGAGTGAAATAAATCAGACACACACGAGTACATATTGAATTGTTTCTCTGGTATGAGAAACCATAAGTGTAAATAAGGACAAAAAAGTATAATAGATACTAAGTAAAAGAAAGATAATATTCAATAGGGAGGAGAATTAGAAAGGCAGGAGAGGGAAAAGAAGGAAAGGAAAAAGAAAAGAAAGGGAAAAAGGAGAAAAATGTAAATAAGGCTACTGTAAATAGGGAAGGGAGGGGTGGGGAAGAAGGGGGAAACCAAGATGTATCATGTACAGGTACAAATTAACTACGATGAATGTGATCACTATGTATACAATGTACCAATACATGTTCTTGGAAATAAAAATAAATAAATAAATAAATATACTTAGAAAGATAGGCTTATAGTCATTGATCAATGAATAGCTGTTGAAAGAAGGCATAAAAATATTAAGTAGGGGGAAGGTCATAAAGTAGAGGTTCCAATGATAATAACATATCACCTCTACTTGAGCCATAAAAATAATCAAGGTAAGCAAAGTCACCTTATGCTGCAGCTAAGGAGGATTACTGTGAGAGGCTTGCTATGGTTATCATGTTCCATCACTGCTTCTTAAATTTGCCCTCTATTCTCTATAACCCTACCAAAAGTCCTAGGCCATAAACTAAGTTTTAAAGTTTTAGCAGCATACTACTCCCACATATTTCTTTAACCACAGCTTTTAACTCTGCTAGTAACAGCCTTCTTTATGTCACAAGGTTTCCTTCTCAATCACATTTGGGAGATTCACTAACTGTTTCTATCTTCTGATGTACATAAGAAACTACCTGGTCTCCTGTGCAATTTGGCAGTGGGAACAAGAATGGGCAGCGCTCATCTGTTATAGCCTATGTGCTCTGTGACAGTCTTCTTCTATCAGAAAGTTGTTTTCTACCCCTCTCATGCCTTCCAGTATTTTCTCTTTTAAGACTGGACTCTTGTTCCATACATCAAACACAACACTTTTTTCACCTAAGAAGTCCTCACTGTTGGCCCACTTGCTTATAATTAATATTTCTTTCTCCTTTAAATCCCAAACTTGTATTATTCAAAATTTTGCAGTGAATGATCCCTTTGCTACAGTCACTAACAGGATTGGCCAGGTGTGGGGTCACATGCCTATAACCCAGCTTCTGGGGAGGTTGAGGGAGAAGGATCCTAAGACTGAGGCCAGTCCTGGAAGTTTAGTGAGATATAGTCTCAAAATAAAGTAAAATGGGCTGGGAATGCAGCTCAGTGTTAGGTATGTAGACTTTGTGTTGTAACACACATCCTTGTCCTGACCTTGTGTGTAGTTCTTTGTCTCTACTCCAAACTGTGAAATCAGCTTACTCCATCTGGGCCTCACATGATGCTTCCGAAACATCAATTTAATAGAAGATAATTAAAATTAATGAAAGTAGGGACATTTACTCTCTTCAACTATAATATTCTTCATGGTCATTAGTAATATGAAATGAAAATAAAATCTCTCATAGAGAGGTAGGATAGTATTCCCGTGCAAATACTGCTCTATATTTCTCCTCTATTAATTAAGCTTAAATGGCCTAAACTTAGAACTCTACTTCTTGACCTCCAATTCCATTTATTCTTTTACCCTTTAATTTTTACCAGAGTCATAAATGCATTACTAAAAAAGCAAACTAATAGCATTGAGACAGATTTATAATGAAAAGTAAAAAACTCTCATTCCTTCTTACCACTTCTTACAGCAATCAACTCTACTTCTCTTTTAGAGCTTCTGATGGTTATCTTCCTTACATGAATTAGTATGCTTATGTTGCTGCTTATTGAGCATCAATTCAAAACATTACTGAGATTCTAATCAGATCCCAGATCTGAGGGAACCATTATCAGGAGAGGCAGATAGGTACACAAAGAAGGCAGTATAAGCTGTGAGCTGCCTAAGAGAGAGAATGTCATAGTCTCATGAAAAGCTACACAATTTCTGGCAACACAAAGTGAGAACAAATAGTGACTATGTGAAATAAAATCAGTCTATAAAAAGTACTCCATTTCAGAATACATTTGGGAAAAAAGGCAAAAAGATCAACTTTGCTTTCTTCTCAAAGAAAAGAAATTTAACAGACTATGGCAATTGACATTCATAGCATGATGAAGAGAAAACTATTTGTTCAGATTACATTTTAAATAATGTTATGAGACCACATGTTAAAATGTTCCTGTATTAAAAATTCTAAAAGGTAGTTAATAATTACACACAAAAAAAATTTTTTTGAAACAGGGTCTTGCTATTAGTTCAGGCTGGCCTTGAACTCACTATGCAGCCCAGGCTGGCCTCACACTCACAGTGATCCTCTGCCTCAGCCTTCCAAGTGCTGGGATTACAGGCATGCACCACCATGACCAGCCAGTTACATGAAATTTAAACCTCCACATAAAATTTATACCGCAATCCAATCAGCCTTATTTTTCTAGAGATCTTATGAATTTAAGAGAACACACAAAGACACCAGAACAATCTACTTTAAACTCTCAGATTCAGTTTTTCTTCTATCTTCCTACAGCAGTTTAGTTCTCTCCAGATTGTACGTCCATTCTCCTCTCTACAACATCCCAAGAAAACACTCGCCAAAGTGTATTGCCAAGAAGTGGAGAGATGTCTTGGTTCCACAGGCTTAAAAGAACTGCTATTTGCTGTGCTTACCTCAAAATCATATTGATTCTTTGTATACTAACATACCAAGTTTTCATATATTTTCACTGCAGTATTAATAACATCTATGTAAATATACACTATACCTTGTTCCAATATCAAGCCAGCTGCCATAATCCTTCACCAAGAAGAAAAATTGCTGTAAAATATAATAAAAAATGGTTCTAATTTTAAAAATGCTATTTAGATTCAATCTAAAAAACAAACTTGTTTTAAGATTGTATGTTTCAGATTTCTGGCCCTTCAGAATAAATTATCTGTTTAAGAACAAGAATATGCTTTTTACTGAAACTTTTGCTTGGATTAAAATGAGCAATAACAGTGGTTAGAGTGCTTGCCTCGCAAACACAAGGCCCTGAGTTCGATCCCCGGTACCAAAAAAATAAATAAATAAATAAAATGAGCAATAGTCTAAATGCCTGAATTACAATTATGATTTAATAAAATGAACACATTTGTGACTAACAAGAAACAAAGAAGAAGTCAACTTTAATAAAAGACACTAAAAAATACCAAAGACATAAGTGAAAAGAAGCCATATCATCCATTCCTCAGTATTTACTCATACCACCTATTATGTGTTAATAATGACTACATTAGATCCTAGAGATAAGTTCCCTCTCACAAAGCATATAATCAAGTGAATGATTCAAATTACCAGGTATGTGAGCACACACACACACACACACACACACACACACACGTGTATATGTGTGTGTGTATAGGTGAAAGTGAGAGAGAAACAGGCAATATCCCTGGAAAATATAGGCAATTATGGAAGGACTGAAGAAGTGGTATAAGGAAAGATGAAATCGAAGTGAAAAGTAGGAATCAAATGAAAGAGGAGGTTTGGAAGTATATTTTTGGCAGAGAGAACAGCCTATATAAACACCACATGTTCAGATAAGAGTTTGGTAGGTTCAAAGTGAGGCTGGTAAAGATAACAAAGATGGGAGAGGTGAGAGGTGATGCTAGTCAAGTAAACAGAAGCTAGATCACAAACAGCTTTGCAAATTAAATTGAGCAATCTGACTCTTCATATAAAATTAATCAATTAATTAAAATTAGTTATAAAATTATAATTTTTATTAATTATAAAATTAATTCAATTCTCTTCTGTTAACATGCCTTGCCTATTGGTTGCTTTACAAGCAAAACTGAAAGCTGATTTTGTTCTAATCTTACTTGTGGTCTATTTCACAAATATACATAGTTCAATACAATACAAATATGATCTCATTTAAATCAAATGTCTAGGAATCTGATTTAGAAGTTACTCTAATCTGTGTATCTAATCACATCTAGTATGGGATGTAGCACAGTAAAGCACTAATCTTTAGCCCTCAAAAGAGGTGTGGCCTTTGTCCTTAACTACCAGGAAGTGTTTTTTAGGCCACTGGAATGTCATGCCTAACAGAAGTGTTTTACCTGGAGCACTGATCACCAGACAGTCTAACGGTATGATTTATGATGTGGGCTTTGGGCCATATAATATCAATTCAACCCATGGAAATAATGAAGATTAAAGATTAGCCATGTGGGCAATATGTGATTAAGCCTCAATAAAAAGTCTGGACATTAAAGCTAAAATAAGCCTGGATGGCAATATTTTAGGTGTCCTGTCACACCTGAGTGTGCAGTAAGTAACACTGTCCTGACTCCACAGGAGGAAAACAACAGAAGCTCTGCATTTGATGTCCTCTCAGACTCAGCTCTATATATCTCCCTCTTTAGCTGATTTAAATCTCTATCATTTCACTGTCATAAACCATAATTGTATACCAGTGTTCAGCAAATTCTGTGACTCTTCCTAACTTCTTCTGGTCATTTCCTATGGAAAGTTCATTTCAGATACAAAGCAACATGGAAGACTAGATATAAAATGACATATTTAATAAATCAAATCATGAGACCTTTGACACTCCAGGAAGGGTTCTCTTCATACAGAAAGTAGCTTGTCTTTATAAATTATGCCAGCATTTAGGACTCAATATCAAAAGATTTCATGTACAAAAATGCATTCATATTTTTCTTGATTAAATCAACTCAGCACTTAGTTTCTTGATCTTGTTTATGCTAAATATCCAATAATAACTTACCAAGGCCATAATGTCTGATATGATGAGAACAATGAGAAAAAGGCTGGAAAAAAAAAAGAGAAAAATTATATAAAACAAACACTGTTTTCAAATACATTAAAATCCAAATGAGAATAATCAGGTAACCCATGAAGATAAAGCAATATCCTAAAGGAGGGAGAATAGAAAGATAACACTGCTGATGATATCACCGGCTCCGTGCTGCCTCCTGACTTCCCATTATGTGGGACAAATCTACCACGAATTAGATTTTCATTACTCACAGCTAAAACCCTCCCTAACATTATCAATCAAGAAATCTTCAGGCCCTAAACTTCCTTTTAATGGTCTCCACAAAAAATGCACAAGGTTTTGCTAATGAACCCAGTTATAAGGCTGAAAAAATTAGACAAATTATTGATATTTAGAAAAGTTAACTTTAAGTCATTCAAAATAAACTAAAGTGAACTTAGCTTTTCTACATAACCTTTGCTCAATACATATTTTAGGGAATGAGAAGAAATGCAGTTAGAATCACATCACTGATTTGTTATACTGAACTTATTCTTGTCATTATGGATCTAATGAACAAGTCATTAGTATAAACCATACTCCCATTTTAAGCACTATCCTTCTAAGAGTTGTAAGAAAATGTTCAGCAACATAAATGAGACTGAAAATGTGGACACAGAGCAATGGTATCAGTAATATTTAACAAGTAGATAGCAGTGAGGGATGAATGGACTTTGGCTTGTGTGATTAAGAAAAACAAGGTGAGAAGCTAGTTGATAATAGGAAGAAAGGGAATCACTGGGTGTTATGGCTTGCATCTAGATGTCCCCCCAAAGCCCATGAACTCATAGGTGCAGCTTTATGGAGGTGGTTGGATTCAGGTGTGTGACTGTGGATTAAGGATGTGTGAATAAGATTGTGGTAACTGGACTGCCATTGTTCCAGGTGTGGGTAATGTGACACCTCATCCTGGGTGTGGGTGGCACCACCCAAAAGGCATGTAGACTGGATGGGATAAAAGGGAAAGGGAAGCTTTCCGCTGCCATTTGCTGTTCGTTCTGCCTGCCCTACTCTGAACTGTTTTCTCCTCTGCGATGCCCTCTGCCAGGCCACCCTGCCTTGGAGTCAGCCGACTATGGACTGAAACCTCTATGAATCAGAGCCAAAATAAATCTTTCCTCTATTAAATATGGGTGTCAGGTACTTTGTCTCAGCAACAAGAAAAGTAACCGAGACATTGGGTGTAGTGTGTGACATACTAAATCTGAGAGTCTGTGTGATATTGGGGGAAATGTTAATGTCTTGTAAAGTTTAAAGGTCAAAGAGAAGACTTTTATAAACCCTCGGTTTAGTTACATTTGACTCAGTTCTCTCCCTTTGTATTTGTTTTTTGCTGCATTTAGTCGCAAGTTAGAATTATCACACACACATGCATGCATATAGACACACATGTATACATACACATATACACACTCACACAACCTTTCTACTTCTCATTCCACATGTCCCCCAGTTCTTTTTTATGTCCCCAGTCCTTATTCAATGGTTAATCAAAATCCCTTCTAAAGAGTTTACTCACTAATAGAGATGCAAGAAAGTACATGTCATTCAGTAGTTTTTTCTCACATCTAAATAACTGTCTTTAAATGAAATTTAAAGGCATAAATGCTTTCAATATTAAATTCAATATTAAATTCATGTAAATACTGTGTCAAAGTATACTAATATTTCAAACTAGACACAAGATTTTTACTATTCTTAAACAGTAGTAAAAAAACACTTAAAATTACAGCATATGCATAATAGTGTGCTAAACCCAGTTCTGGCTCAAACTCATCAAGAATAACATGCAAATTTATGTTAATATTAGTTATTTCTTTTAGCATTGACTATGCCAGCTTGATCCAAGAATAACAAAACTGCTAACTGCTAAGAAGCTTCATATTTATATCAAGTGTTTTTCAGAGATTCCCTGTCCTAAAGAGGCAATTTTATTGGTTAAAAATGCAAATAGATGTGTCGACAGCTTTTCTTTCAACAGTCTTGATTGTTTAAGACTTGGCTATTCCAGAAATTCCTCAAAATTCAGAAAGAAGACTTCCTACTCCACTTTTCAAACCTGTAGAAATCAAGACTGAGTAACTGTGTAAATCATTGACATTTAGAAAAGTTAATTTTATGCCATGTATAATGTTAACAGATTTGTCTAATACATATATTTAGAAAACAAGCCAAAAGAAACTAGAATGATAACCTTTGCTTTACATATGCACAGTTATACCTGTAACAAATGAGTAATTAACTACAATATTTAACGTTTATGTTTCACTATTTGCTGGGGAGCTCTTCACTAGCTTAACTAATACTCTAATATTTTATTGCTGAGACAACATATCTGTTCGCCAGAGGTCTTAACCAACTAATTTCTTCTCATGACCACTGAAGTCTGACTAAAATGGTGAAGTATTTCTCACTTTTATAATAAACAATCTATGCTACAGGGTCTTAATAGCAATTACATGAAACATCTTCAAGTGTTCACTCTCATTTATGGCAAGATCTAGTGCTTCTTAAACATTTGTCTTACCTTTTTGATGGTAACTGTGTAGTTATCTGAACTGCTTCAAATGCACACATCACAAGAACAAAAGGAATTAAAATCTGTTAAAAAGAAAAACAAATGATGCCATTGGATACTAATCATTTGAAACAGCTTTCGAAACAAGTACTATTTCTTTTATCTTTTTGTTGGTCTGTATGTGGTATTATGGATTGAACCACAGGGTGCTCTACCACTGAACCACACCCCGCCCCCAGTTCTTTTCATTTTATTTTGAGACAGTCTTCTAAGTAGTCCAAGTTGGCCTCCATCTTGTGATCTTCCTGCCTTGGCCTCTTGAGTAGCTGGGATTACAGACATGTGTCACTGAGCACAGTTTTAAAACAAATATTATTTCTGCTTATGAAAATATTTTCAATTTCTCAAATAACTTCTATATATACTAATGAAGAGCAAACACTGAAACATATGATACCAACGGCATAGAACAATGATGAAACATTAAAAAAGTTACATTAACATACACAGCATAAAAGATAATAAACATCAACGCATATTCCAAATAAAAACTTACTACAATTTCTTATTTGGCCATTCTAACAATTTATGACAATGTTTAGATGACTCCAAGAGCATGTGAAAGGCACAGAATGAATGCCCAAATCAAATAAATTAAGAGCTTGATAACTCAACTCAAAAATCTCTGATATTGATCCTGTAACACTATAAATATGATTCAGTGGCTTTATCATTGCTTTTTGTTTTTTTTAGAGGTCCTCACTAATAGAGCAGTTAACAAAGTCATCACATGTATTATGTTGTTAAAGTTAAATGAATTATGCTGAAGATTAAAGACCCAGTGTTATAATTTGAGCTTTTCTTTCTTTTTTCCTTCCTTCTAGCTAGACTTTAAGTCTTTAATAGGCAGAGAATAGAACAACAATCATTTTTTAAAATGTGAATTAAAATTAAGAAAATAACATTTTAAAATAATTTGATGAAGAGTGGGATATAACAAAATACTAAACATCTTTTTAACACTTCCTAATGTATATCTGTGTTAGTACTGAAACAAAAGGTAGTAGTATTAGTGTCATAAAAAAACTCCTATTATGAGAGAATACATACCTTTAACAATTATTATTACTTATATGATATATACAGAAGGTAATCAGAATTTAGGCTAACATAGGTTACTTTATTTAAAATAAATATATACTAACTGCATAAAATGTGCCAGATATTATAGTAGAGAAAATGTGGTAAAGGGAACAACGTAAGTATAATAGCCTTAGAGAAGAAGGGGAAGATCGTGAATTACATTCCACTAAAGAACTGAAATCCCCAGAAAGCTAACAACACATCACGAGTTGTGTATTGTGTGCATCCAGCTAGTTCCTGGCACATTAACAAGTGGAGCACTTAGTGATGTATTTGTTGAAGGAGTGGATGGGCTCTAGGTATGTGGGCTATTATATGCTGGCAGTTTTGTAGGTGAGGACAATGGTTCAGGGAGCTTTAGAATTTTTAGCAGCACTGCAGTTCTGATCATAGGTTCTTCTGTACGGGTTTTAATTATTTCTGATGGGACTTTGTGGAACTAACATGAAATCCTCACTCTTTTGAAGTCAAGAGTAAAGCAATAACTGTATTTGTAAGCAAGTGCTAGAGGATTCTGCCTCTAGATCAGCAGTGGTGACAATGTCTGGAAAGATATTTTCTTTCTATTGCCATTTCACTCTGTCACAATGACTTTATAATCTCAATGTCATACGTTACATAATCTTAAATCACAATAAATTCATAATCTTAATCTATCAATATCTTAATACAAATAACCAAATATGAAAACTAACCTTCCACATCATCAGGGCTCCCATCATAAAAGGACTAAACACAGTCAGAAAGCAGTAGACAGAGGCAAGATCAAAGCTAGGGAATCATAATGTAAAGAAAAAGGATTTTAGAATTCATATCGTAACTTTAAAAGACGGTTCTGCTAAAAGGATGTTTAATTCTCTGAAATCTACTCTTACACAAATCTTACTCTTACACAAGCATACATCACACCAAGGAATACCATGAAGCTACTAAAATAAACAAGGTAGACTTATCTGTGACAATACATACCAACCTCCAAACTGTACCATTCAGTGTAAACAACTAGCCATTTGCTACATATATATTTTTTTTCATTTTAAATTACCTGTTAATAGAAGCTATATTTCCAGTTCCAAAAAATGCTGTCACTAAGAAGAAAACCTGAATAGAGTTAAAGAAATGCAGAAGCTGGTTCAATGTCATACAAACTTCTTTTTCATTTAGAATAGACATGCCAATTCTACCATGAGGGTAATTTGCTTTTCTTACGCATTTGACAGTGAATGCATTTTGAAAGGCCTAGACTAAAGAAACAACGTATTGAGCACCATGAGGCCTAAGAAGCCATCTTCACTTGGCTACCAGCAATTTGGTAAGGTTAGTTTCCTCTTCCCGAACACAAACAAGTTGGACCATGTCTGTAGCTGACTGATAATGACTTTTTCGAAAGAAGAATCCAGACTTGTAAGACAGTTTTAATTGTAGTTCGTAATGCTTTTTATGTGCCCATTATGTGGGAACCTCAATGCTAGGTTCTTCAAAAGGCTCAGAAAAGAAGAGACCTTGTTTCAGAAAAATTTAGTAGAGTGAGACAAGAAAATGTTGAACATCTTTGTGACATTTAAGCTTAGATTTGTATTAGAATAGAAATAAAAAGGGGGATATTAATTTGATGGTGTCCAAATACCGACTGCTAGTAAAGTACTCAAAGTAGTGTGTGGCTATTGAAAGGACTCAATAAATTTTAGCTATTTTATTATTATACGCATGCATACACACATGGTCTAGAGACCCGGAAGAAGTAGTATAAGTTATGACAATTTTTGGAAAAAAAGTAGCATTTGAGTTGGTAAACTGAGTCTTAAATGTATTCATGCATTCATTTATTTAATCCATTATTTAATCAACTAACATTTATTGTCTATGTCAAAACAAAGCACTTAGAATATAAACATAACAGTCTCCAAATATTCTAAAACTAAGATCAGTAAAGTAACAGTGGAAAAATTAATGACATAATTACCAAACAGTAAATAGGTATGACAGGAGCTTAGAGTTCATTGAAGGATATAGTGAAAGATGAAGCAAGATATCTAGTTGGTGGCATAATCAAGAAACATCATTGTGTGATATTCAGATTAGAGAGATAAACAGTTGGAGGGAGGAAGAGAAGGAGGGGTGGGGAGAGGCACGGAGGCACTCTGGAGAGAAGTAGCTGTTGCTAGACAGTTTGGGACATATTTGGTGATGGCCAGGAGAATGCTGGCCATTTAGCTTGCTTCTGAAGTCAGGAGAAAGGTCAGCGCTGAAAAAGTAGATCTCAGGCGTTGTCTGCATGGAAGTTTCTGCCAATGTTAGAGGAAAAGATGGTACAGTTAGAGAAGATGGTTGATGGTGAAGTTTGGAGAAAAACACAGATCAAGATTAGGCAAAGGAAGAGGTTTTAGAGAAAGAGACTAGAGATAATATAAAAAACTAAGAAGAGAGATTTAGTGCAGTGGTAGAGCACTTGCACAGCAAGTGCAAGGCCCTGAGTTCTATCCCCAGACCTCTCCCCTCCCCCCAAAAAAACCTAAGAAGAAAACCTGGATAATATTTCAGAAGTCAAGGGAAAAGAAGAGGAAAATCAATAGAGTTAAATGTTACAGTGTGGTCAAGTAAACAGAACAGATTAGAAGTGCAATCAGGACACCACTGCAAAAGACTCTTAGTACAGCTTCAGCAAAAACATTTGACAAACATTGATAGAGCACAACTATGTGCTGGGCACTGTTTTAGGTTTGTGCACACAGCCCATAAATAAGGAGGAAATAATGTAGTTATTATATCATGGGAATGCAATTTGGAGGGTAAAAGTTTGGCCGAGTGAGAGGAACCTATGAAAAGAGAGATATAGTAGAATTGAGAAGTAGAAAGGGGAAAATGAGAATACTTATTTTTCTGGACCTGAAAGGCCCAAACCCTGCACCATTTTAAGTTCAAAGAAAAGATTCATTATTTACAAACTATGTATCTGATAACAGGTTAATATCCAAAAATACAAAGAACACCTACAGCTAACAAACAAAATTCCAAATACTTCAGTTTAAAAATGGGCAAAGGACCTGACAGACATTTCTCAAAAGAAGACCTAAAAATGGCCAACAGGTATATTAAAAAAATTCTCAATATCACTAATCATCAGGGAAATGAAAACCAAAACCACAATGAGGTATTACCTCATATCTGTCAGAATGGTTATACTAAAAAGATGAAAGATAAATATTGTCAAGGATGTGGAGAAAACAGAACCTTTACACACTGTTGGTAGGAATATGAATTGGTAGAGTCATAGCCTTGGCCCACTGGCACATGCCTGTAATCCCAGCTACCTGTGGGGCTGAGGTAGGAGGATCACAAATTCAAGGCCAGCCTGAGCAACCATGTATCAAAATTTGAAAAGTTAAAAACAAAAAAAAGGGCTCTGGATGTAGCTTAGTGGTAGAGCACTTGCCTAGCATAAATAAGGTTCTGGGTTCAATCCCCAGTGTCTCTGTCTATCTGTCTGTCTACCTGCCTCTCTCTCTCACACACACACACATAAACTGGTACCGTCATTATGGAAAACTAATTTAAAATCAGAACTACCACATTATGCAACAAACCTATTTTTGGCTATATATCCAAAGAAAATGAATTAAGTATCTTGAAGAAATAGCTGCAGTTTAATGTTCACTATATCACTACTCACAACAGTCAAAATATAGAAAGAATCCAAATATTCAATGATAGATGAATGGACAAAGAAAATATCTACATATGTGACAGAATTCTATTTTGCCTTAGAAAAGAAGGAAATCTTACCATTTGTGACAACATGCATTACCGTGGAAGTGATACCAAGTGAAATAAGCCAGATATAAGAAAGACAAATACTGTTATGATCTTACTTATATGTGGAAACATGGCTGGCAGGGGCTTGGAGAAGGGGAAAATAGGAAGATAGCAGTCAAAAGGTATAAAGTTTCCGTTATCTAAAATCAGTGAGGTCTGGAGATCTAATGTATAGCAAGGTAGCTATAGTTAGTAATACTGCATTGTATACTTGAAATTTGCTAAGAGTTGCTCTTATATATTTTTGTAAGAGCAAGAAAAGAAAAGAAAAAAGAAAGAAATGATGTGACGCAAGGAATATGTTAGTTTGTGGTGATCATTTTATAATGTATATGTATATCAAAGCTCAAGACATATTCTTTAAATATGTAATTTTTATCTGTCAATTACTCAATAAAACTGGAAAAATTAAACTTAAAAAGGAATACCTCTCTGTGAATTTCTTAAAACTAGTCAGAAGATTTCAGCTTTAGCTATAATGGCTTAATTTTGAAAAATATATGCATATGTAACAAAATCTTAATTGTCGATATCTTGAATGGTAGGAGTACCCATGAAAACATTACATCATTCTTTATGTAGTAAAGTATGTAGTGAAAAAATTTTTAAAAAGTGAATTTATATATATGAAAAAACTATAGTTGAGAGAGGAATTAGATGCTCTCTAATGTAATATCATTATTAAGTAATGAGCAGAAATACCTTCCATGCCTTCTACCTCCAATAAATGAGAAGTTGCAGATCTTAAAACAAAAGTCCCAACAAAGGATACAAGGAAAAAGGCCCTACGGATGTCATCCATACACAGCTGTCGATATTCAGTTATATTAGTATTATAGGAGAACTGGATACTGGTGAGCTGTGAGAGAAGCAACAACATTATTAATTCACAGTAACAGCCAACTTACGTCTACACTCCAAGGCAAACTTACAAAGGCTGTTACCATGGCTGGAAATATACACTGTGCTAACACAAAAGTCAAGAATAAATCTTTTTTATTTTGTTTGTTTGTTTTTTGGGGTGCTGGGGATTGAACTCAGGGCCTTGAGCTTGCTAGGCAAGCACTCTGCTACTGAGCTAAATCCCCAACCCCAAGAATAAATCTTTTTTAAAGTCTTAATTATACTTCACTAAAATCTGCCAAAAGGAAAATATGTCTTGGGTAACATAATGAACAGAGTTGAAGTGTTAGTACATGTGTATAAAAGCAAGAATTATGTTTTTTTCTATCCTTCATAAACATTTCCCTTTTAAATTCCTATACAATTCTTCCCTTTCAAAAACTTGATTTCTCAGAAAGTATCCTGATTTTCTTAAATTCAGGCATGGTATGATATTAAAAGATATGGTAAAATTAATTCTCTGTTTCTTTATTCTGTTAATTCTATTTGCAGACAAATTTTATTTTTCGCTAACAGGAGCAAAATACTTTTGTCTTTGGTAAAATGGAAAGTCATTCAGTTACAACCACATAGGTGTATTCTTGCTTAATACTCCTAACCACAAGAAAGAATGCTAATGGATGCATTTAAAGGAAGAACCCCTGCCACCACCCCACTCTCCATGTAATTTTCCAGTTAAGCTCCTAAGGTGCTTCAATAATCTTTTCCAGAAAAAAAAAATAGACTTGATTTCAGTTTAGAAAAATAGAATTTAAAATGTAGGACACAATAACTGAGGTCTGATGAAATATATATTAAGGACAGTTTCTGACCATTTCTGTTAATCTGATCAATATTGCTCTTTGTGTATTGTTTTAATATTCAGGGCTGAAAGTTAAAAACCAGTAGTTATTCAATATACTTCAATAAAGTTTCTTTTGTGTTAAAATTACTTATTCTGAACCATCAGTTCCTTTCAATAAGCCTAACAGGAGGCAGTTAAAGATGGATCAATTATCAAAGTATTTTTCTGCAATACGTATTCATTTATCTGACCTCAGTACAATTGTAAATAATCTTATCACCAATTTCTCATTACCTTTAATTCCAAAAAAGACATAAGTTTAACCTAGCAAGATAAAGTTGCCCTTTAAATTTGGCTGGCTGGAGAGGGGAGGAGAGGGGAAGGGGACATAAAAATAATTACCTTGTAAAGACACTCACAAAAGAGAACTTCTAGAACTGCTTTCAGAAAGTGGCAAGAATAATGGGATAAATGTGTTTGAAGTGAAAATGGGTATTTTGAAGGGGATTAGTAGCAATATGTCTTTTACTGCAATAAATCTTAAAAATGTAAGCATTCATTCTTAATTATTTTAATTACACCTTGTAAACATCTTTGATTAGGGTATCCAGAAAAACAGCAACGGGAATTTAAATGCCACTTTTATGATCTTGTGACAACACCAACATTCTTCTAACTAAAATAAAGTGACAGAAGGAAAAACTGGATGTGAAGACAGAGGAAAACAAGATTAAGGACAATCTTTTCTCTCCCATTCATTCACCTGTAGTGACATTGTTTATATCAGTCATTCTGAAGTAATTTCTAAGAAAAGCCCAACTATATACTGCCTATAAAACTATAAAAATCGTACTTCTCTGTGTATTTTACATAAAAATTATTTAACTTAATTACTAATGTCGAATAAAATTTACTAAATGTTAAATTAAATTTTCTTTAAATGCTAAAATTTTAAGTAGAATTTTTTAAGAAGTAACATTTCAATTTCCTTACAGTTCAAAGAATATACGAGTATTTTCAGTATATGTGCTGCCAAACCAAGCACTATACGAGTATTTTCAAACGCAACCATGATTTTGACAAGCTACCTTCTGTTTAGAGGAAACACCAGATTGTTGCAGGGTTTCTTGCTCCATGTATATCCAGATAAACATCAAACATGACAACACTAATGGAAACAGAGCTTCATACCTAGGAAGTGGGAAGTAGGTAGAAGGAGGATAGAAATCCAAAGAAAAAAAATTAAACAAATAAAAATACAAATTTACAGTGGGAGGTTTTTCTTAAAATACTGTGTCATACTACCACAAAATTTAAATTTTCTATAGGCTTTCCAGAAAAAGAAAGCAGGAAAAGAAAGTAACACTGAAATTTCTACTCTAATATGCTCTTTCTTGAAACTTAATAAATCTTGAGATAATTAACATTTAAATAGTAGAGATATTTAAAACATTCAGAAATTAAATAATAAATACTAATAAAAAAGAAAGAAAACATTGAGACAAGAGCAAAAAGATAATTCCTGAGGCAAATTATTATTGTAGCATTGAGGATCAAACCTGGGGCTTCACACATGTTGGGCAAACATCTATCACTGAGCTACATCCCTACCCCTACAAAGAAATATTAATATGAAGAACAAGATGAATTTTCTGATTTGTTTTTTGTTTGTTTTCTGAGAGAGAGTCTCACTGTGTAGTTCAGGCTGGCCTCGAACTCAAGGTACTCCTGCCTCAGCCTCTTGAGTGCCGAATTACCCAAATTTCTTTAAAAAATGGGTGCAATAGAAGAACACAAATTGCTTGAAAGAAAATAAAAGGGCCAAAAACCACATGGCAATATATTTCATCTTACTGATAACTGATATGGAAATCAAAACACTAATAATACCTTATTTACTTGTCATATTTATCAATATGAAAAATACCATGTTGAAAAAGTACAACTAAAAAAGAACTCTCATGTTCTCTATATACAAATCTACACTTTCTAGAAGGCCATCTCATATTATGTATCAAGAATCTCCAGAGCCAGGCGTGGTGGCACACATCTGTAATCCCAGCACTCAGGAGGTTGAGGCAGGAGGATCACTGAGAGTTCGAGGACAGCCTGGGCTATATAGTGAGTTCAAGACCAGCCTGAACTACACAGCAAGACCCTGTCTCAAAAAAAAAAAAAAAAAGAATATCCTAAATATTCATAAACTGCCATCCATAATACCATTTCTAGAAATTTACTCTGAGAAATTAATCAGATGTACGTACCCCGATTCTCATTATAAAGATAGTTGTTGTGATAAAGTTTACAGAAGGGAAAAAAAGGGGAAAAAAAAACCCCTACACATCCACAGGGGAGGGATTAAATAATAAAGGTACATCTGGAGACTGGAGTATAACATGGACACAAAATACAGGAAGTGTTCAGGAGATAACATGGTGATGCAAGCTTTTCTAAACTGCTTCTGCTCTGTACTCCAGACAGAGCAGAAGTACTCTAACACAGTACTTACCATACTGTTTTAAGTACATGTTTACTTGTGTACATTTACTACTAGTTTATAAAAACTTTGAAAACAATCTGTCTTGTTACCTTGGCAGGTCCAGCTCAAAATATTTTTGAGCTGGAGTGGTGAAGGGAAGGGTTAAGAAAGGGTCTCACTATGTAGTCCAGGCTGACCTTGAAGTTGTTAAATTCCCAAGCAGAACTCAAACTCATGATCCTCCTGTCTCGGCCTCCTGAGTGCTGAGATTACAGGCTTGAGCTGCCACACCTGGCTAAGTAGTATTTTTGAATGAGTTACTAACCTAATTGAAAGCTACAGCTGGGGATTTTGCTCAATGGTTAGAGCGCTTGCCTAGCAAGTGCAAGCCCGAGTTCGGTCCCCGGCATCAAAAAGAAAAAAAGAAAAAGAAAAAGGTACATAACAACAACAACAAAAAAAAACAAAACAAAACCTTATTTCTCTTTTAACTTTTTCAACTACTGAACTCTAAGCAATTTGGTACTATTTTCTAAGCATGAGAAAACAAACAAAACAAAGTGCTTTGAATTTAACTACAGGGCTGGGTATACACAGCTCAGTGGTACAGCAACTGCTAGCATATGTAAGGCTCTACATTCAATCCCCAGCACTGGGGGAAAAAAAAAACCCACAGAAGCCTTCCACAGTTCTAAGACTAAAATGCCAATGATTGGGCAGAAATATCAGAGTTTGAGAAAGGGTACATAAATCAGTATATAAGATTTAGAATACCCAAGAATATAAACAGATAAAACATACATTAGAAATCATTAGTAAACAAGAGAAAATATAAGTACAGAAAAACTGTGGCGGTATAATTTGCAGTCTATTAAATAGCATTTGATATCATCTGAAAATGAAAATACCAAATACTGTGCAGGACATGACAAAATAGTACCCAAATGGTTTCTTGGCAATATTATACAGTGACATAATTCTTAAGAAAAAAAAGTTCATACCCAATTGGTCCACCTAAACTATACTGAGCAATGAACAAAGAAAATATCTAAACTAAAAAGTTAGTTTAAAGCATAAAAAGTTTATGCTTAAAAATATAGATCAAAATATTATTTATGATAACAAAAGGTAGAAAGAAAATGATATGGTTAAGTAAATGAAGGTGCATTCACAACAGGAAATATTAAATATTTACTAAAATGGTGGCTAGGAAGCATATAGTCCCTTGGGGAAAATGCTTCGAAAATACTGTTTGTTAAGAAGAAAAAAAGATACAAAATAGTACAAGAACTATTACTTCTATGTTAAAGAAACATATACTGAGTTAAGAGCAGAAGGAAATATACCAGAACATCAACAGGTAAAGTTAATAATTTTGTTTCTTGCTCTTACTTTCCCAAAGGAATTGAAAAATAATATAGAATGCCTATTATCTTGGCCTTTCTTTAAAATTCAGTTCAATTTCCACATGAGAGCTTGACAGTACCAAGCTATTCAAACTCTAGTTATTCTTTATATTATACAATTCATAACTTAACTCACAGTACTCAATTGTTCCATTTTAATTGTCTAATACTGTAAAACATAGTCCTCACTTTAAAGCAGTTTATATTCTACTACATGCCTGCATTACACTAACAGTTCTCTCTGTATGTGTGTCTTCTTCTTAGGATGCTAGATATGTGAAAGAAAAAACAATTGTAGATTAGTTAAATTAGAAGGTGCATTCTCTAAGCAAAAGAGGACCCTGATTTTTAAAAATATTTGCAGTTATATATGAAGGTATTTTTTCCTAATATATAAAAATACAAATTCCATAATTCTACAAATTGTGTTACAGATTTATCTCCTTTCAAAAAATTATACAATAAAATCAGTTTCTTTTGGAAAATATAGGTGAATAAA
This sequence comes from Hystrix cristata, assembly GCA_004026905.1. Lineage (NCBI taxonomy): Eukaryota > Metazoa > Chordata > Mammalia > Rodentia > Hystricidae > Hystrix > Hystrix cristata. The sequence continues at coordinate 26,578 of PVJO010002187.1, read as the reverse complement.
TCAGATAGAGATAATATTCCTATGGGACCAGACAACATTTTGTACAAAGTCTATAAATCTGAATTAATAAACCAAAATATCAATAAAAGATCATCTTGGGCTTGAAAGAACATAAGGAAATTCTTCTAAATTATGATCTGTTGGTTTGGTTCCTGTGCAAATTGAATAGGGCTCAAAAGGCATTTAGGTTTATATTATCCCTAGCTGAGGAATATCAAACAAAATTTCAGAGGGAAATGTTTAATCAACTTAAGAGAACAAACTGTTTTCAAGTATTACAATAGCTTCCATTTGCATAAAAATAATTAAGTGCTGATTAAAAAGGAATCTTCTTTATTCATTAAATCGGGAGGCATTGTCAGAATTTAGGGTTACTATTACTGTGTTTCTGTAACATTTCTTTTAAATATCCTACGTTTCTGAATAATCAATAATTTACAGAGACAAACCTCTAGATTATCCAAAATAGTGATGCTGAATTGTAACAGGTAGATTGTGTTTTGCAAAACTCATCTGACACTGAAAAAAATGTACTAACCTAAATCATTACACCGGGCTGTTTCAACATACACTTTTGATTTTTTTACAAAGCTAAATATAGGTGCAGATATTGAATAATTTATCTCCGCATACATTAATAAGTTCATATTCAGTATTAATATTCTGATTTTAGGCAAGAATTTTAACTTTTTAGATTTTTCTCAAAGTAAATTGAACATGCTTATGAAAATCAATTTTGGTATCTTTTATGACCAATTGATGATTTAAAACACTGTGTTACTCCAAGGTAAGCTACATAATTAATTTCATTTCACTCAAAATTAAACCATAATTATCTCTCCTTTTTCCTTTCCTTGCTCATTTCTAATTCAGCAAATCATATTTATTTCTGGGTTTATTTATTTTTTTTATTTCTGGGTTTATTTTTTTAACCTATTACACAGTCCTTTGAATCTGTTTATTGCTTGAGAATTTAAAGATTCAAAAAAGAAAAGTGTCCATTCATTATTAAGTGACTATGTGTAATTACCACACCTTGTCACTATGTAATCCAGGCTGCCCTGGAATTTGGAATCCTCCTGCTTCAGCCTCCTGAGTGCTGGGATTATAGGTATGCACCTATAATATTCAGTAACGTTTATCACTCTCAAATAAGAACAACTGATGCTCACAGACTGCACTTCAAAGTTCAAAATCTCAACGAAGCCCATCTTATCAGATAACCAATGAAAATTTCTATGATGATTATATTGCATCTTCATAGCTGTGATCCACATCTGGTTTGGCAGGGAGAAGGGAAGTGTGGGGAGCTTGATGAAATAGGGCCTTGATGGATCATTTCCTAGCTAGGGCCTACAAGAACTCCTGGGGTCTAGGTCACTTTGGGTGTTAGTTTACTATGAAAAGATTTTGAGAACATTTAATTACAAATTAGGACAATTAAACTTGAACCCAAAATTGCTTTACAAAATCATCTAAATTGCAAATAATCTGTTGATAGCACAATGGTGAATCCCTAGGTTTAGTCTAATTTGGACCAAGATCCTATATTTGGGGCAAAATTTGAACTGTCTATGAGTGGTGTTAATATAATTTGTTCTAGTTATCATTGTTTGCTATAAAGTAAACATTTCTCACCCTTATAAGGACTTAAGCAAGGATGAAATAAAATCCAAAAGGAAGTAAAGAACTCTTTCCTTCAAGGTAGAGAGAGAATATATTACTCATCAATGAATTCTAAAGAATGTTTTGGGATTCACACCAAATCAAGTTCTGTATTCTTTGTCTTCTTTTATTTGGTAAGAAAATTTCAAAAAAAGAAAAAAGAAAAAAAAGAAAATTCCAATCTTAAATAAAAATGAATTCTTTTAACTTGTGATAAAATATTCTGAAAGTTCCTTGAATCAAAGTATTATTGGGAATGTATTACATGTAAGAGACAAAATATTATGTCAAATAAGAAAGAACAAATGAAAGCATTTTTTTTCTTTTTTGATGTGCTGGGGATTGAACCCAGGGCCTTGCACATGCTATGCAGTTAGTTACTCTACCACCAAGCTATACCCCAGCCCTAAAGAACAATTTAAAAAGCATGAAAAGAATGTAACCAAATGCAACCAAATTTAAGTCTTCAAGACTTAAAATTCTCTCATAATCTATCAGAATTAGGAGTTAGATGAATTTTAGCATTTAGTAAATAAGCAGAAAGACAAACACAACAGAAAATAGTACAAAAATAATGAAAAGAAAGCAGAAGATTATGGATCAAGTCATATACAAAGTACAAATACTTTTAATTTATCCAAGACTTAGAAAACATTTTTCATTTCCATACTAATAGATAAAATGTCAATACATTATTTAAGATCACTACTATAAAATTAAATTTTTAGAACAGTTTATACCCTGTGCTTAGAAGTAAATAGGTCGACATCAAGGAAAGAAGTATGCTAAACAATCGCTGAAAGAGAACTGGAGAACTCAGAAGTGGTGCAACGAAAGAAGAGGCTGCAATAAAACAAAGCAGGTCAGTGCGAAAGACACAATGTTAATTTAGAAACTCTAAGTAATCAATTGTCATTTATGGCATTTAGTATTTGTGTTACCTTTACCACGGGGCTATAATTGCCCTAGTGAATTCTGTAAGAAACCCCAAACTTTGCATGTGTAATTAAAATTATACTTTATTGTTTGAACTATATTGGCTTAAATAACTCAAATTTTCTCAATATATATTCAGATCACTGTAGTACTATTAACTTCTAAGTGAATAATTTGTTATTTTCCAATGAAATAAAATATATTACTCAAGATTAGGCAAATCATCTTTTAATTAGGCATTTATTTATATCTTGATTTAGATCTTTAGAGACAATTTATTCCCTAGAGACCGATTTTTCCTAATCCCCTACTCCCCCATGGTTTCCCACTATAGAACACGCATTGACAGTTGCAGTGTGGCACTTGGAAAATTGGAATTATTTCACCATGCATGAAACTGTAATGAGTCATCATAACTGAAGCAATCTTCCCCCACAGGATAAGAAAAGCAACTACTTCAATAGAAGCAAGGCAGATGAAAGGGGGTAGACCAACAAAATATAAATTCTCCCTATTTTGGAAAGGAAAGGTACTTAATTTCTTAATTCCCAGTGGTGGACTGATATCAACTTGAGCAGGAACACACAGCGGGACTGAGTTGGTGTGGTTCTGGGCGTAGAAGATCCAACTGAGGATTGTTGCCGACACGACATAAAGGAGAACAGGAGCAGGAGATAGTTGCTGGCTGTTTCCCAGGAGAATCTCTGTTGAGGCTGGTTCTCCTGAAGGGGACTCAGTTGTTCTCATCGCAGAAGGAGCTCTGGGCCTTGTCATCGAGGATGGCTGCTGTTTCTTTGAGGGAGCTCTGATCTTCATCTCTGCTGTGAGCATTGTATCCTGGTTCCAGTACAGATTTCTTAGCCATCATCTGCAGACACACACTTACACAGGACAGTACTGTGGGCTCCCAGCCCTTGATTGGATTTTTTGGGTCTTCGGGGCATAGATAGATTGATATTTGGCAATCTTCCTGCTTTTGGCTTATGGGTGAATGTTGTAACTTGCAAATGTCCTGTATTAAACCTGCTCTCTTGCAAACCATTGGCTCTAGAAAGGTAACTAATACATCCCTCTAGTGCTCCAATGTATAGAGATTTGGGATAGAATCCTACTGAATTACTTATCAATTGCTTAATTGTGGGGCAAGTTTGTTAACCTACCTAAGGAGAAGCTTACCCATCTGTCAAACAGGGATAACATTAAAAAGTTATGTGATTTAAATATAATTTTACCTATAAAATGCTTCCACGGCACAGTGCCTAACACACAGTGCTTATAATACCTGTTAGCTGCTATTATTACTACTAATCAATATATCTAAGTTAAATGTAAAAATTTCATTCAAAGTCAAGTTCCTGTAAGAGCTAAGACTGTGCAAATTATATTTCTGTCAAATGAGATCTATTCTATAAAACTGAATATTCGTCCTTGTTTTATCTTTATCTAAAGGATCGATAAGGTGCTAATGGGGGATTAAGAGTTCTCATTCTTAGCAACATAAATTATAAACAGTTCAGGGGTTGGGGATTTAGCTCACTGGCAGAGTGCTTGCCTAGCAAATGCCCTGAGTTCAATCCCCAGCACTCCCCCCACCAAAATTATAACAAGTTTTGTAATATATTACCCATCCGTGTATCACATAACATGACAGGAAAAAAAAATGCTCATTGTAGCTCACCAATGGTATATCAGTGCTTGGCTGAGATCTTTAAAAATACTGATAATCTACCTATGAGTCAACTATTTCATACCTCAGATCATTTGGTAGGTGTCCTCTACCAATCTCAAGGAAGAAATTTTGTATTTAAAATATATACCCAGAGAGACATTAATGTATTTGGAGAACAGTAGTAGACAGAGTCTCAAGTTCTTCTCACTCCTCTAAAGCAACAATAAATATGCAGGATACTCCAAACAGGAAAAAGCATAGGAAATATTACATAATCTAAGCATATATTCTACTACAACATCAGATAGTATGACAGAATAGAGATCAAACTTGAGGTAAAGGTACTTTAAAAATTGCAGGCTCAGGTTACAAATAACTGCATCCCTACAATGTCTTTTTCCTAAGATTTTTATTCTTTCTATGTAGAAATTCTTTCTGTGTATCTATTTTTGAGGGTTATCACTGGCAGAATATTACTGAAACCACAGTTAGCATCTTTCCTCATTCCATATATAAATACAGATATAAATATGGAATGAAGGGAGGCAAGACAGAAACTTTGTGACTAACTAGAATTAGAGGTATCAATGTAAAACTATATTTTCTAAGATAAAGCTATGTTTAAACACACATTTATGTACACATGGCATATAAATAAAATTACATAATTAATACATTAGTATAATTTAATGGTTAATATATAACATATATACACATATGCAATATAACCATATAATATATAAAAAATTTAATATATAGACCATATTAATATAATTTAATTATAATATAATTTCATATATATTAAAATATGTTTTAGGCTGGGACAGGATGGACAATGAGGTAAGGTTAAAACATTGTTTTAATACCAGAAAATAGGAAAATGCTCAAAAAATTTGGAGGAAATGTGTTCTATTACAAGACAGCTTGAAGAAACCCTTCTTCCAAGTCTGAGACAATATAAACACAAGATAACCTATAGCACTGAATTAAAAATCTTTCTCAAAAAGAGAATGCATGAGTCCACATTAATATTAAACAGAAATGTGAGCAAATGAATAGGAGATACAAGAACTTTTTTTTACAGTTAGACATTCAAAGCCTTATGGTACATGGAGAAGGAGTGTCTGAGTTGGAAAATCATCATTTCATAGCCACTGACTGGATCAGGCAAAGTTTGGATCAGGAAGGAGGGACGGATGCTAAATTTCAAAAGAATTTTGATAAAAAGGCTATGATCATCTTAAGAGTATTTACCCCATAGTTGCTTAGAGGGAAGAAAAACAGTAAGTCTACAGTGGGCAACATCTTGATGGGGTAGTCAAAATTAACATCACTAATATGGATTATATGCCTCTAGACATAACTGTAAGAAGAATATAAACATCATTACATCATTGTACCCTTACACAGTATAATCTGGCCAATAAAGCATAACCTGAATGTTTTTTAAAGATAGCTTCTTGCTCAGGCAACCTTAAACTTGCAACTCTCCTGCCTCAGCATCCCAAGTATCTGGGAGTAAAAGTATGTGCCACCACACCAGGCTATAACCTAAATTTAATTATAAGGAAACATCAGAAAGCGCAAATCAAGTAAACAACCTATGGATGGGGGTGCTATACATTTTTAAAATGTCAGTGTAATAAAAGACAAAGAAAAATACCACAAAGGTCATTAGAGGTCAGCCGAAACAATTAAAATAAGGACGACAGAACAGAAAATATCAAGTGTTCCAAAATTTTTACACACACACACATACATATACACAGAGCTAAAGGACAAGCAGCGAAGGATGGCTTTCTGTAATTCTTGTTCTATTTCTTGACCTTTTTTGAAGTTTAAAAATGAAATAAATATGTCTTAATTCTTTTTTCATTTTTTCTCCTTTCATACTTCTTTTTTTGGTAGGGAGCGGTGCTGGGGATCAAACTCAGGGCATTGCGCTTGCTAGGCAAGTGCTCTACCACTGAGCTAAATTCCCAATCCCACTTAATTCTTCTTAAAAGAATAAAGATACATTTTTTAAAAGTGAGATACAATGCTACGTATATAATGTCTGTTTTTAAAAATCTTCTTCATTGCAGTTTATTTGGTTGGTAAGAAAAATAAGGAAATAAATAATAAAATGTTATATAATGGTATGTGGAGAAAGTCTGTTTTTCCTTTTAAAAAAAAAATCTCTTTTGTTGTGGAAAACTAAAGAACTGAGCATGGCTACACTGCAAAGACACGAAGTTATATAGTGAGCAGCAGGTAGTGGCTACTTATACATCCTGATCTCCAGTTTCTTATCTGTCATGTATTGTTCACTTGCTGTTTATCATATATGACTACATATTTGTGAAGTTATATGGTATAGAAAGACTTCCCTTTCATATTATATCTCCCGGTCATAATATATTAGTTTTTTGTGAATTTCAAAACATGTCATACGTGTAGTCACTTCACTAAAATATTACCTCTTCTATACTTGCAGAATATAAGCCCTAAAATGAGAGAAATTTGGTCAAATTTTATTAATTTTAGGGAATAGAACTGTGCCAGAACATACTATACATTAAACATATTTTTAATATGAAGGAGTAGTTACTGATATTGCTCATGCAGAATGAATAAAAACAGTAATTTTTATAATTAACATGATTCAAAAGGAGGCCTATAGAATGTCCTTAATGAAATGAAACATGAAAATGAAAATTTACATATATATTTAATATGTGTGTATAGACAGATAAATAGCAATTATAGCCTAATAATAATTTCCACTTAAACAATGACTAAGAAGTTTAGAAAATGGGCAAACCAAAAATTCAGGCGGTATTTGTCCACTTCCTATTGTATTTTTAAGTCTGCTTGGGCTTTAAAATCAATCCGAGGAAAACCATTCCTCTCTTAATACCCTTTTCAAGGTGAAGTTCCATTCAAAGATCTTTTCCTTTATAATGATAAACAACAAAAATCACAAAAAATGTTAAGTTTTATGCCAAATCATTCATGGGCATAAATAAGTGTCTTTTTCACATGAAAAATCTTGATTTAACAGCTTACTCCAGTTGGAAGGGAAAGCCTGGGTCTTTAAATTACATGTTTGCTTCACACATACATTCCAATGTTCTTAAATAAGGGCAATTCATAGAGGGATATGCTTTGAAATACTTAACTATGTCTATAAAACGTGTAATGTGTTAGAAGGTGAATAACCAATGTTATTTTCAGAAAGTGAAATATGAAATTTAACCATTTCCTAGTTCCTGTGTAAAAACTGAAAATTTATGGAATGACATGAAAATTAATCTTATGATCTTCTCTTTTCTAGAGTCACTCATTAGATTTTTATCAGATGCTAATAAATATACAGCCTTATTATCAGATCATAAATATTCTATCAATTCTAATTAATACATGTGTGCTCACAAGAGTTCTAACTTTTTTGTCAAATTTCAGCAAGATAGAAATAATAGCTATTTATTATTATTTTCCTGCAACAAAATTATTTATTACAATAACAATAATACAGACATAAAGGGATCATCTTAAGGTAACTGACATGACATAAATTATCTCATCTGGTTTGAGTGGCGCTTACCTAATGTTGCCCAGCTCACAATCTGATTTGTAAGAGGTAGTCCCTGTTTCTTGAGTAGACTGCTGTGGGTACTGTATACAACATACATAGAAAGCACTGTGTTCAGCATCTGAAAATACAAACAAAACAGGTCAATAAAAGGTAGTGAAAGACTATGTTAGAAAAATGCTTAGGAAAATGCTGAGAAAAACAGGCATCTGGCCAAAATGCTACTGAAATTGGACGAGGTTACCTTCCTCTGGCCAAGGTAAAAGTTAGTACCTGTGTATGAAGCAAAGGACCCCTTTATAACCACGACAGGAGGTGTTTCAAGAGCGTTTTGACATCCATCATCACACTATTTCATTATAGTATTTGTTGGAAAAGTTAAAGGTTTTTTTTTTTTTGTTTTTTTGTTTTTTTTGGTGCTGGGGATTGAACTCGGGTCCTTGTGCTTGCAAGGCAAGCACTTTAACCACTGAGCTAAATCCCCAGCCCCAGTTAAAGGTTTCTTAAATTACGGAAACAAAGAGGGTGAAATGCATATAGTTTACCATACATGGTGTAGTGCTTCCACCTCAGGCCCTCTCCCACAGTTACACTGATTTGTGCGTTCAAAGTATTTTTGTGGTCTGAATATTTACCTGGCACTGAGAATAAAAAGACTATAAATCTTCAGAGAATATTTATAAATTAGTGTCGAAGTTGGAAAGCTATAATGTGCAGACTGGTGGTCTATTTTTATAAATACTATTTTATTAGAACATAATTATTCATATTCATTTATGTGTTGTTTCTCTTTGCACTAAACACTAGAGTTGAAAATTTATAACATACTCCATATGATCCACCAACCTAAAATTTTTACTATCTGGCTTAACCCAAACAAGTAGACCCATTGCCATTTTTAAATAATGAGCTAAAGGCTGGGCATGGTGGCACATTCCTGTAATCCCAGGACTCTGGGAGGCTGAGACAGGACTATCTGAAATTTAAAACCAGCCTGACAACTCAGCCAGACCCTGTCGCAAACTAAAAATAAAAAGATCTGGGATGGAGTTCAGTGGGCGAACACTCCTGGGTTTAATTCCCAGTACCACCCATGCACGTACACACACACAGACACACACACACCCCAGCACTACATTTTGACTATAAACAAACTACATTCTCTTAGAGTTCAGATTATCAGTCTCATTACCAGATCCTAAGAGCTGTATTTAATTACTCTTATATCTTCAGTGAATTAAGAAGCAAAATTGCTGTTAATAAAGCTATGACACAATCCTAGGATACTTTCAATTTTAAGACATATTCACTTCAGAGATATTAAAATGCAAAAAAATACATCCTGGAACCAATAAAATATGGCAGGCAGTACAGGAATTAATGCAAACTAATAAAGCCAAGGCAGAAAGACCTTTGCAACAGACTCACCAAATACTCGGGGTATTTCTAACAAAGCTGTAAGAACTTTACCACATTCTTTCCTCCTCTAGAGTGACAGTCAGAAACATCCTCTTCCGTCAAAGTCCTTATCATTGCAGGGAAATTCTGCGAAAGCGACTTTTTGCTTTAATGTAAACTCAGTCAGTGTACCATTCAAAATGAAATACGTGTTTCAGCGGTTTGAGAGGATCTTTGACAAAGTATTTCTTCTTTTTTTATATGTTCTCTGTGGCTTTCCAAGAATAAATTTAGCTTGTGAGATCATCTTTTAAATATGGCATATTTTTATTCCAGACTGTTTATGGAAATACTGTATTTATTCCGGCTTTGTTCTGAGGAAATTTTTTTAAAAGACTCATGAATTTTATTTTGTGCTAGTTGTTCTAGATAAAAGAAAAAAGTGGAAGGGAGGGGAGGAGAACGGGAAAAAAAACAGCAGCAAGATATACCATGTATAGGTACAAATCTCCTATGATGAATGTTATTACTATGTGTATTTAAAATGTAACATTAAAATTTAAAAATAAATAAAAAAGTGGTTCTCCAATCTTATCTATAAAAAAGATGGGAATTTATAAAATATTAATATAATAATTGTAATGATTAATAATTAAGTCTCACAATTCTGTTAGATGCTATCTCTACTAACAGATTAAAACAAGTAAGCTAAAGTCAAATTACTGAAAATTACACATCTAGAATGTAGTCTAACAGGGAATTAATCCAACTTGGAAGTAGTAGGTTTAAAGTTTTTTTTTAATACACCAAAGCCTCCACCCAAACTGAAGTTTATTTTCTTGTAGCACATCATCTGACGCCTTAAATTGGCTATTCTCCATAAAAACACACCTCAAGCCACTTTCATTTTAAAGAATTGTGCCTTAAATGAGGACTAGACAGACACTGGGCACACTGGAAGCCCTTTCGGCTTATGTTTGGTCAGTACAGATGTCTTACAAGCCTCCTCAACCTCCTCTCTCTAGGCATCTTTTGGGTGCCTCTTATTGACTTTTTTGCATTTCTTACATTTTAGAGAACATATTTCTGTGTAGTATTTTAAACAGAAAACTTTCTTCTTAGCTGGCAGATACTGAGTGACATAACAAAATGGCACCCTATGGACAGATTAAATACAACTATATAACCACTTTGTATATCCTTAGAATAACACGGCATAGAAAAGTCTATAACTTACCTGTAACAGATGTACCAATAGCTCTTCCTTTCCAAAGCCAGTTTTTCTTTTCATGAGAGATGTCACAACAAACAGGGATAGTAGAAGAACCAGCACACCTGCACCCATTCTGTTTCAAAATACAATTCACAATTTTAAATATTCTAAAGATATTTACTGGACACATCATATGAAAATGTGAAGCATTTAACTCTACTGTAGAGTTTCTTAGTCATTTGGTTTAATCAAGATGAAGTAGCAAAATTGATACATAGACTTAACAGGAAATAATAAAAATCTTGGGATAAAGATAACTTTTTTTAGTATCTTTACCTTCTTTCTATAATTAAAATTTAAAAAAATTTTACATAAACCAAGTATCATAATTGTTAGTCTGAAATGGGAAATTTACAGAAAACAGCAAAAAGATAGTTAAAATATATTATCAGCATTTATAACATACATTTTATGAATTTGGGCACCCAGTCATACTAAAAAGATCTATGTTTATAATCCAAATGATTTGTAGCAGGACAAACATCTTTTCTTCATTGACTCTGGTGCTTTCCTCAGCTATCCTGGCTAAATGAAGGGCAGAACAGTGATCACAAAAGTTGCATGCAGGTGAGCACATTAGTATACATTAATTTTGTACAGTGAAGAAGCAACAGATGGTTCTTTTCAAAGGCACAGTGAGGCACCCCTTAATCCCAGTACTCAAGAGGCTGAGGCAGGAGGACTGCAAATTTGAGGCCAACCTGGTATATATGGTGAGAACCTGTCTCAAAAAAACAAAACAAACCCCCAAAACAAAAGCAAACACAAAAACAACAACAATAACAACAACAAAACTACCAGATACAGAATATTCCTGAGGTCAAAGGTGACTGATATCAAGGAAATGCTGCACTACGATTGAGCTCTCTCTCTCTCTTTCTAAAAATGTGAAGAGCATAATACAACTGAAACTCTGTTCAAAACAGAATCTGGAATTCAAAACTAACAGAATGAAAGCAAAGGAATTGGTTTAATAGAAACAAAAAAGAGCAAAAGTCAGGGCTAGCCACCTAAGGAGAATGCAAAGCAGGAATCCCCAGGAAGTTGTTTGGACTTTAAAAGTTTTTGATTCTTTAAATATAGTTTGAGATCTTAAGAAAAGAAGTATTAGTATATTTAACATGGATTATATTAAAACAAGGAAAATACGATGAAGACTGTTGTATTTCTTTCCTTTTTAAAAAATAATGTGGCATTTTAACTCTTTGACCAATACATTTTTACTTTAGTGGAGTGACAGGGACATTTACGGCTGTGTTAGACACAGTTTTGTTTTTCCCTCTAATTTTATCCTTCAATATCTCACATATGTGTCTGTAACTTTCTAAAGAGTAGAATTGCTGTGAGAAATCAAGTGGAAAGGAAAAATTTCTCTACAAACCAGGAATCAAATAAAGAAGTTACAAATACAGCTAGTAGGAAACCAACATAAATTTAAAATCACCAAGCAATTAAAATTTATAGAGCAGAACAACATAATTAAAATAACACATAATTGTATTTTTTATATTTCAATAGGTTTATTTGCTTCCTGTATTCATCTTTAATAGAACATGCAAGTGGCAAATTTCTATGAAGATCATTTATACAATTTCTTTTCCTTTTAGCATGTGATAAATTCTGTTTAACTATGTCAATACTGCTTGAACAGGATTGACAGGTAGAAAATGATAAAAGAAAAGGCTTCACAGAAACAACAAAAGAGCTCACAGAGCAATCTGAAGCAAAAAATAAGGGAAAATATTTGAGTTCACTTTGTCACATACCATTTACAGATTGTAACAGCTATAAAATAAGTATTATAGCTATAAAGTAAGACTCAAATAAAGCATGCCTTAGTATAGTTTTAGAATTCAGTACGATTATTTTGGGCTCTGCTAATAAACTGACTTCTTGAGATAGTCCCTGATCTATATTGCATACTGGTTTTCTTACACAAATGAAAGGTGTAGGATATTTTAAATTAGCTTATATGTAAATAAATATTTAGTTTTTATTCTGTTAAAAATATACTTTAAATATCTTAAAAATTAGGTTAAAATGTTTTAAAATGCTTAGAGAGTTTAGAAGAAAGTAACAAACTTGTTTACATAGTTAGAAAATAAAAAGGAAACATTAAAGGAAATCATGGTCACTTAGCTCAGTGAACACACATAGGCACATACACAACTTGTAGGTTATTTAACAATAACTTAGAAGTAGAGTTAAAAACAAAGGTAACTGAATAGTTTACAGACTTAGTTCAGTCATACTGAGGAGAAATAAATATACAAGCAGAAGGAGGAATTCAGGTAAAGTACACAGAAATATTTTCACACAATTTGAATGACTACACATGGAATAGTTTTCAAAGTAAATAATTTCCTTCCATGCAAATCTTCATATTCAGATTAGGATAAGAGAAAATTTACATTTTTTTCTTAGATAGTTTGGTGTGAATGTGCTCAATGGCAAAGATAGTAGTAACAATGGTTTATGGATCTTTTTATTTTAGCAACAAAATATTTTCTCACATGACAGTAAATTTTCATCAATTCCCCAACATACAACAGAAAGAAAACCTACATTTGGTGGGGGAATGGTATTTTAAGCTATCACTGGCAGAATTTCATTGTGAAAGCCTGGAAGCATCTCAGAAGAGACTAAACAATACTCAGGCCTAGGCTAAAATCATGACTAGCAGTTAGACATCAGTATTTTAACTTCCAGTTTATTCATATGACTTTAAACTCATAAACAAGATTAGGTTCAAATTTCAGGGTGTTGATGGAGAAAAAAGTTATATTGAAAAGAAAAGAAAATACTGTTCATACACTAGAGAGATATCTGGCTTTCGACCTACGACAGGCATCAATGGGAACACTGCCAGGAGCAAACAGAAGAAAGTCCAGCTCAGGGAGGTGATCTGAAATCAAGAAAAAAGTTATCTTTAGCCAAATATGGTACAAACACCTGTTTTCAATGTTTACCAGACTATATGTGAAACTAAAGGGGAAATGTAAAAACTGTACAGCTGTTTACTTTAAAAACAGTTATTCTTTTAATAGTTTTTTATTAAAATTTATCCAAAATTACACAAGCTTACAGACCACAATATATTATGCCTTTTGCTTCTGACATAAGCGATACAAACAACCACAAAAATGTAGCATTAAGTCACAACTGCATAAAGTTACTGTAGTACCTAGTGTACGTGTCACTGTTTTAAATTTGGGTGATTAGGATCTTATTTTTTTTTTTTTTTTTTTTTTTTTTTTTGTGGTGCCGGGGATCGAACTCAGGCCCTTGTGCTTGCAAGGCAAGCACTCTAATCACTGAGCTAAATCCCCAGCCCCTAGGATCTTATTTTTAAGATATCATTATTCCTCTGGATTCCCATCTCCTCCCCCTTTGCCCTCTTCTTGCCCTCTTCTTGTTCCCTTAAACCCTTTGTCTATTAGCTTACATCTAACACTGTGCCTTTTTGTATCCAATGTTTACCCTTTTGTTTGTATTTTGCCTCACTCAAATGAGGGATACTATACGGTATTCCAGCTTGCAAGTCTGGTTTATTTCACTCAACATTATATTTTCCAGGTCCATCCATTTTCCTATAAATGACTCTAGTTTGTCATTCTTTATAGCTGAATAGTATTCCATTAGGTATAGATACCACATTTTGTTTATCCAGCTATCTATTGATGGGTATACAGGTTGCTTCCAGAATTTAGCTATTACAAATTGTGCTGCTATAAACATTGTTGTGCAAGTATCTCTGTAGTATAATGCCTTTAGCTCTTCAGGAAAGATACCTAGTAGGGAAATGGCTGGGTCATATAGGATTTCTACTTTCAGACTCTTAAGAAATCTCCATACTGATTTCCACAATGGTTGTACTAGTTTGCATTCCCACCAACAGTGTTGGAGGCTTCCCTTTTCACCACAGCCATGCCAGCATTTGTTATTGTTTGACTTCTTAACGACTACCATTCTTTCTGGGGTAAGGTGGAATCTTAAAGTTATTTTAATTTGCATTTCTCTAATAGCCACAGATGTTGAACATTTTTTCATATACTTGCTGGCCATTTGTATTTCTTACACTGTGAAGTATCTATTCGTTTCTCTGGCCCTTTTCTTGAGTGGGTCATTGATTTTAAGTAGTTTAATTTTTTTGAGTTCTTTGTATATTCTAGATATTAGTCTTCTGTCTGAGGAGTAGCTAGCAAAGATTTTTTCCCATTCTGTGGGTTTTCTCTTCACCCTACTAAGTGACTCTTTTGCTGTACAGAAACTTTTCAGTCTAATGTAGTCCCATTTATTGATTCTTGTTGTTATTTTCTGTGCAATTGAGGTTCTGTTTAGGAAGTCCTTTCCTACTCCTACGTTCAAGCCAACACAGTTATCTTTGTGAAGAGACTTTTACAGTAGGTGCTGTATTTAGGTTCAATGTGAGCATTATCTCATTAATTCCCAACAACCTCAAGAGGCAAGTTTTATCATTCACAACACTTCAGATGAAGAAACTGAACTCTGAGAAGTTAAAATATAAGTAATACCAGGTCCACAACTAGTAAATGAAACAGCCAGGATCTAACCTTGGGTCTAGTATTTCAAAGCAAGTGCCCTATTCAATTCACGTTATACCATATACTGATGATGACAATCATAAGAAAACTGGCCTACAATAATAATAACATGACTGAGCCAAGCAGAGAAATAAGTAAACCTACTTTTATAATTAGATTAAGACAAAAATGACTAGTAAACCTATTAACTGGAGATTTTTACAAGTTCTTACAGGGTAGAAAGAAGATATTTCTATCTTCTTGCTATCTTCATCAAAAAGTATTAAAGTGGAAATATAAGAATATTCCTCGTAGAAGTACATTGTGATTCCTCCCTACCTAGCTAAAGGAAGAAAATCAGAATTATAGATATAAAAATCTGTTATGGTTATTTTGAGGGAGGTGCTAGGGATTGAACTAAAACTTCTCTAGAAAAAAACTGTATGGTTCAGGGCCAGAGGAAGGTGACTCCTCTGACTCCTAAGTCACTGTGCTGCTCTGGGGCTTCTCCACTTAGAAATCTGACTCTAAAGGAAGACAGAAATGTGCTCCAGCAAAGGATGAATCGCTGCATTTCAATTATGGCATAACTGGCTATTTTGATATGAAAAATCTAAATTAATCACTGAAACTTAAACCTGGTCCTTCTATCAAAAGCACCTGGTTCCTTATAAAGGATGAATTTTATCCTTTTGCTTAAAAATAAACAAGCACATATCAAAACAAACTAGTTATTAATCTGCCCTATGTCAAAATGAGTATTTATACCTTTGCTCGAGTCCACAGCTGAGTGAGAAATGGCCAAATTGCAAATGCAGTAAGTCCAGCTGTAAGCATATATCGGTAGAAAAAACTGAGAACCTAGTGATACAGTCCAAAGAAGAATAAAAATCAGGTCATTTAATACTTGTTACATACATACCAAAGAAATATGAAAATATTGCAAATGGTGCATTACTTACTAATACTTCAACTCCCAAAATAAAGACTAAAAGGTACCCAGCAAAACGGCTCAGAGGAAAGATCAACACTGATGAAACGAGATCTTGAATAACTTGAAACCTGTTTTAAAAGATTACAAAAAGGGTTTTATAGCATGTATTAAGTTTTAAAATTATATATAGTAAAAAATAAAACTACACAAAACCAAAAGTCAGGAAATTTTCTATTTATAGATTACTCAAAAACTAAGATAAACTAATAGATTTGTTTCAATGACCTTATTTAACTTTTTAAAAAATTCATAAATATCTTAGAAAAAATATAATTCCTGAATTAAATTGAAAATTATCACAAAGGTTTGCTTGGTTTTTACAAACATCAGTAATAAATGTTTTATTTGGTCTTCATTTAAACATAAGTACATGAAATTACAGACATAATACCAAAAACAAAATATAATAAAGCCAAATGTATACAAACTGAAAATCTTTTAAAATTCATCTTGATAACTTTATGTTAAAAATCTCAAATGTTTTAATGAAATTAAGGCAGGTTTTCCTAACTTAGGTAGGGAAAATCTTAACTGCAGTTTTTAATTGAGCTAAATAACCTTTTCCAAACCCAATTTAAACTACCATTAATTATATACTAATTGTGAATTTATAACCATAAAAATGAATTACATACTTGAGTACTTTTTACATTTCATTATTGAGCAGAAAAACTTTAGCATTTGTAGTACATTAAGTAGGTAATTTTAAAAGGTCAGTAGTATTTGGTTTATGACCTTTTTCTGATTGAGAAGAATGGCTGCAGAATGTTATCAAACTATTAAGGTGCCATTTAGGAGAGCAAAGCTAATACCCATCAAAAGGAGAATGTTTCTTTTGTTTCAACAGTGAAGAAGCACAGAGGAACAAAAGATGATTTCACATAATCATTTAGATTATTTTGCTAAAAGAAAACTGAATTTTTAAGTTTTATTTTCTATATAACCTATCAAAAAGATAAAGAGGGAATATAACACATTTTCAAAATCACATGTTCCCTGGGGTAGAGGATTTAGCACAAGTGGTAGAGTACTTACCTAGCAAGCACCTCTGCAAAATCGTATGTTCCCTTAAAATTTAGACATACATGTTAATTCATAATTAGGATACTGAGTAATTCAGAGTGGGTTCTACAGTAGAATAGAATTTTCTGCAAGGATAAATCTTGCAGAAAGTAGGAAAAAAAATCTGAATCAAATAAGCATATCCAACAACCCTATTCTTTTCAAATGGAGAAGTAATGGTATGCCCTTTGATTCATATCTTCTTCTTTATATTAAAAATAGTTAATATTTTAAATACCTTACTACTATTTTTAACTTAATTCTTTTTAACTTAATTATTTTTAATACCACTTGTTTTTAAAGGATGGAAAAGTGTTCAAAGCTAGAGTCATCAAATGTTGGAATTAAAAATATGCACAGCATCATGATATACATGTTAGCCAACTTTGAGGATGTCCTTATTCTTGCTTCTCATTCCCTGGTCTGCTTTAGTATCTGAGAGGACACTCTGATGAAAAAGGCTAAGTTTAAATTCTAGTTTACAAATGCAAATATAAAAATCAACAAGCTTTGTAACATGACTATGGCTGCCTTTAAACATGAACTAGTACCACATTTTAGTGGTTTTAAAGTGCTTGAAACTCACAAGAGCCTTACTTTTTTTTTTTCTTTTGAGACAAGGTCTCATTATGTATTTCAGACTGGCCTTGAACTCACTATGTAGCATCGGCTGGCCTCAAACTTGTGGCAATCCTTTTGCCTCAGCCTCTCAAGTGCTGGGATTACAGGCATGTGCCACCACTCCCGGCAAGAGCCTTACTTCTGAAGCTTTCTACAATAGTAAAAAAACATTTTAAATTCAACTTGTGAGGAAATACTTGAAGGCAGAACTGTAGTATATGGCGATAATATGGACACATCTCTGTCAGTATACATTACTGTGTTATACCTGACTAAATACAAAGTTTCATTTACCTAGGTTTAAATGAAGACTAACAAAAATTTATGGAAAAAAAAGGAAATTTCTTCATAAAACATGTAGATATCTTGAAATCTGAAGTGATAAAACAAGTTCAAAATGTAAGTTATGCTAAGTATTGTACAATGATATTAGCTATGTTATTTTTAGTTCAGGTTTTTCTTATAAATGATACACAAAGAAGGGAACAAGGTCACTGCTACCTCAAGGCAATGAATAAAGGCACAAGGAAAGGTACAACAAAAAGGATGTTTTAATTCAACATTTTTGCAGTTATAAATGAAGCAAGACGTCTGAAGATCTGAGAGTATTATAAATAACTCTGATGACTTATGCTACAGAAATCTAATGCATTTTAAATACAGACTTAGTTGTCAATGAAGTGAAAAATAAGGCAGCATTACTTACTCTCTGAGAACTGCATACCATATTGGCACTGGCAACAAACAATATACATAGTAAGTCCAGGGACAGGCTTGAATCAGCAGGAAGAATGCTACTAAAATGCCAATAGCTACAAAACTATATGGCAGGAGATGGCTTGGTTTCTGAAAATCAAACACAACATTGAAACACTTCCAAACCTGTGCTAACTGACAGATTTTTAAAAAGAGATTTTATAAGATGAAAACATACTATTTTCTTTCACTACTTCTAAGAACTGCATTCAGAAAACTCTGTCATTTGAAGAACACACTAGAGAAGAAAAAGATGGATATCCTGGAATGGTTATAATTAGGCAACTCTGAACTTAAAAGTGACTATAGTCCTGAAGTTTGTTTGTAAGTAACTTTTAGAATTCTGAACATATTTTCTCCTAGAAACAACTTTATAAATGTTGACTGAGTTCTCTGGCTAGCTCACAAAAGCCTATTTAATTCATAATGAACTTTGGGACTTAATTTTCCTTTAGAACAATGTTTCTATCTATTCAAGCTCCAATCTGACATGCTGCCCATACTTCTCTCTCCAATGCCCAACCACAGTAGGTTCATTCGGTCATATTGGTTCTTCCCCCAACCACCCGCCAAACAAGGGAATTTCTCATTCTATCCCCTAGTGATAGCCTTCATGGGCTAGGCAGGCCCAAGGATATTCTGTGTCACGTGACAGAGTCAAGGACAGGCATTCCAATGACTGAGAAAAGGATACACTTAGGGGAGGCTGTGATACTGTGAACAAGAGTTCTATGAAGTAGGTATTAGAAGGGAGTAAACAGTATAAGGGACTTCAGAAGAAGTTAAGCATCCCTGGATAGAAGAAAAAGGCATAAGAACAGGAATGAAAAGGGAATGTGGTGCTCTTTTGCTTCCATTCCAAGTTTTCATTCAGTTTTTCCCTTGCTTTGTTAGTCAATGCTAAATAAAGTGAGAATGAAGAACTGCTTTCTGGAAACAGGGAAATTTAGAAAGGAAAAAGAAGAGATTCTTTCCTTTTTATAGTTCTTCCCTCCTGGCATAAAATGTTATAGAAAAGTAAGAAATAAGAATAAATTATGCCATGATTAAAAAAAAGAGGGCCAAAACAGCATTGTATCTAACAATTTAGAGGTGGACAGATCAGAATTCATATCCCAGCTCTGATACATTCTCTCTGTGTGAATCACGAGCAAGTATAAAACTTTTTTGAGACTTAGTTTTACTCCATGTATAAAACGGGAATAATAATCTCATACCTTACACAGGTTGTCAACAGAGGTTGTCAGATGAAATCTCTAAAGCTCAAGATGATTGAGGCAGCTCTTCATTGTAAGAGCTGAGGACTTGTTTTATATCATTTTGAGACTAGTAAAGTAATATGAAATGAAGTTTATAAGAGTATCTGAAGGGCTGATGGTGTAACTCAGTGGTAGAGCATTTGCCTAGCAGCATGTATGAAGCCTCAGGTTTGATACCTAGCACTGCCCCCGACAAAGTGAAATTGTTGAGTATCTGAAAAAACATTTGAAATTTTAGAGTCAATACAATATAGTGTAGTTATTTAATCTTTTGATACACATAAGATTGAGAATTGACATCTACTTTTAGGAAACTACATCATAAAGAATTAGGTTCTGCTCTTCCTACTAAGGCAGTAAATTTGAAAGGATTTTAAATAAGAGTGAGGGTATTTTCACCTAATCTTCCTTTTTTTTTTTTTACCTAATCTTCATTTGATTCCCTGTCTCCCCCCGCCAAAAAAAACAAAACTAGCAAACTATGTCTTGTGACTATTCCTTTAAGCAAAAACAAAACAAAACAAAAAAACACTTATTAAGACACATACTCTGTGCTATCTTCTGTACTAGGTTCTGGCATTCAAGGAATTTAAAATTATACAGATAGAGACATAAGGAATTTAGATCACACAGGTGGAGACACAATGGTTTAAGTGGTAATTTTTTTTCCAGGTAACATGAGAACAAGGGAAAGCAACAGAATAAGCATATGAAAAAATATTTAGTTGTAAGGCAAAAGACATCAGAACTAGCAAAAGTGATGGAGAAGCTAAGAGTATATCAAAATTAAATACAGAGTTCAGTATTTAATTGAACTCTGTGGAAAAATTACATATCAGAAAAGAGGATAGTCGTTGTACTTTCCTGTAATAAATTAAAAATGACCTCTAGAATCTGGGGGACACAGTCATGTAGAAGTGATATAAGCTTTGGAGTCAGACCCAAATCTAATTCTGAGTCTACCTGAGCTACCATTCTATTTGCTTGTAAACGATTCTGAGTAAACGATTTAGCTTTTGTGAAGCTCTGTTTCCTTATCTAGCAATGAAGGGTAATAGTTGTGAGTTCATTTCTCCCTCCCCTACAGGCCCCTCTGTCCCCTTCCAAGAAGATGCCATGCTCCTCTCTCCTCACTGGGGCACATGCTTTTCTCACTGCATGTCCTCTCTCTCTCTTCCTCTCTCTCTCTCCCTTTCTCCCTCTCTCTCTCTCCCCCTCTCCCTCTCCCTCTCCCTCTCTCTCTCCCCCTCTTCCTATGGGGCTGTTTTACTTAAACTTTATGATTCTACTGTGGCAATAACTTCCTCTGCGAAGCCTCCCTATATCACCACATTCTACTATGTGCACAGCTGCAACTGTCTGACCTTCCAACTGCTCTTCACACCTCCCTTCAGTTATGCTATAGACCGTTCCATGTTATTCTTCCGATAGAACTGTTGAGAGCATGTTATTTCCCAAGACTGTAAACTCATAGAAGAGGAATCAGAATGTTTTGTGAACAGAACCAAAGGATTCAAAATACTTTAAGTAACCTCAACTATTACAGAGGTTTTATATGTCAACACGACTAGTTATTGTCTCCAATTATTCAAACATTAATCTAGGTGTTGCTGTGAAAGTATGTTGATGATGTAATCAAAATCCATAATCAGTTGGCTTTAAGAATGGAGATTATCTTGAATAATCTGTGTGGGCCTGATTTTAAGAGTAGAACTGAAGCTTCCCTGAACAAGAAATTCTACCCACTGAGTGCAGCTTCATGTCCAGCCTGCCCCTCCTGATGTCTAACCTATGGATTTAGCACTTGCCAAAGTAACTACTGCATAAGTCATTTCTTTATACTAAATCTCTTCCTATCTCCTACCTGTTCTCTTTCCTGGTTAAGGCCTAAGTGATACACCAAGTTTTCACTAAAATAAAGTTCAAAGACTATAGTCTTTGAGACCTCTGAGCATTTGAGACCTCTGACTGATTTGGCCTAACAAATACTGTATTATCTCTTACCAGTTCCCTTGAAAAAAACCTTCCATATTCCACTCATACGTATTTTAAAGATAGCATGGTACAGAAAGAGCAAGAATTTAAGTGTTAGAAAATAAGAATTTTGTATTTTAGAACCTGTGTATTCTTGAAGAAAATGTGTAATCTCTCTGAGCCTAAATTCTCCCATCCATATTATAAGAATCATAACCACCCAAGTTAGGGTAGTGTTAAACTTAACTGAATAACTTCAGTACAGCACCTAGGACAGTGGGGATGCCATAAATATCACTTACTATTGTAGTACCGTAGTATGCCTTCTCACTCCTGCCTTTGTTTAGATCATTCAATTTGCTTTAATTCTCAGCCTCTCCACATATTCTATCAAATGGCCACCAAGATTCATTTTTTTCCTGTTTCCCTAATTAAAATGAGTTCTCCTATATTTAAAACATGATAGTCTTTGCATTACCTAAAACATTTAACATATATTAAAGTTGTCTTGTATAATGTAGTATAGCATACTATAAACCAATATCTGGTTTGTAACTACATTTTTTAGCTACTTTATTTAATTATAGGCTCTCTGAGTGCAAAATCTGCTACAGTTTATGTAGCAGCAGTGGCGAACCTACAGGACATGTGCTGCAGCAGGCATGCAGAGCCCAATCTGCTGGCACATGATCCAATTGCCTCAGCATCGCCCCAGAATTGCCCCCGCAGCTGAGCGTCAAGTATTCAAATTTAATTGCAGTGTTGGTGCTTTGCAATAAATAAGTGGGTTTTAGGTTGCAGTTTGGGCACTAGGTCTCTAAAAGGTTTGTCATCACTGCTGTATAGCATCTAGCATTGTGCTGGATACTCAATGAAATATTGGCTGCATTTTCGGATTGACGGATAATGAAGAAGTATCAGCTATGAAATCTGTTGACGTATTACTTTAAAAACATCATACCTTTTCTCAGTAACCTGAACATCAGATAACGATGAAAAAGTATTTTGGTACAGGACTGTTCTGGATGCAAACCTCAGCACTTCATACTGTAACTGAGTGGTCTTAACAAGGTACTTAATCCCCCTCAGCTTCGGTTTCCTCTTTTGTAAACAGAAATTACAATGTTTACTTCCACTACTATTAAGAATCTAAGATGGCAGAATATAGTTCAAGTACACAGTAGAGTGCCTAGATATATCCATTACTAAAATAGTCCTTTCTGGGTCTTCTCCTGCATGTAGTAAATTATTCCTATTTTAAACAACTTCACATACATTCAAAGAATTAAAATTACTTGGAGGACATTATTTAAGATACATTAAAACTTTATAAAAAAAATTGAACAAATACTAATGTTCTTCCTTCCATGACAGAAAAATAAAATACAAAATTGGAAAAATTATCACTGGAAATATTTGCAGACCGCTATTATTAGAAATATAACACGAGAATATATTATTTCTTAGAGGATTTGGACATGGTAATAATCATTAGAGAGAATGAAGAAAGGAAATGCAAGTGATATAATCTCCCTAGTAAATGATGGTTAGCAATACATTTTAAAAGAGTAATGAGTTTTAAAGTAGTAATGGCAATATACACTGCTATACTTTTTTTCTGTTTAAAGAGGTTTTTAAAAAATTTGGTTTTCATTAAAAGCACAGTCAAATAAGGATGCATTCTTAAGTATGGATAAATCAAGTGTTGTGGAAATTTGTAATCTGAGTAATTTCTGAAAGTTGGAAGAAGAATATAGAAAAATACACACATTATTTAAAAACAAACATTTTGAGCAAGTGATTTTGTTTTCTAGTTCCTAAACTTAGTATTAGATAAAGTTAAGTATATTGCTTTAAAGTAGTTTTCTGATTATGTGCATGAGAAAGATGTGGAATACTTATAACATGTTAAGTAGTTATTAAAAACCGAAAATCAACATCATTGAGATTATCGGAGAATTTAATTTATACAGATATCTTTATAGTCCTGATAAGTTATTGGGTCAGTATTATTTATACATCTTCCTACCATGTGAAGAAATAGAGATAACAGAAAAAAAAATCCAGTACAACAAAAGCAAATGAAAGATAAGAGTTAACAATACAATGACTTACACATTCTATGAACTTAATATATGATTGAATACATTTCTTTCCATAATCTTAGGGATTTTCATACCATCATTTGAATCTTCATTATATTTTCTAAACATACCTTAACTTCTTTACTAATATGTCTTATTAGGTTGGAATGAGACTTGATGATCAACAAAGAAGCATAAGCTGTCCATCCCACAAAACCAGTAACAACATTGGTGCCCAAAAAGAATCTGTCATAAGTGTGATAATAGGATAAGCCTTTCAATGCAAGATGAATCAGCTCCTTGCAAAGGGAAATCTATGGAGGGAAAAGAAAAAAAAAGAAAAAATTATATTTATATATATATATGTATGTATATGTAAAATCTTATACACGGGAAGAAAAACAACCCTAAATTTCAAAGAAAGAAAAAAGGTACAGTTCCTAACAGTCAAACCATTGTAGTAAATTACAATAGTAACTATAGCTGTTGGATTAAAAATAGATTTTAATTGCCTCAGGATCTTCTTGTAAAAGATGAGAAATATTCCAAAATACAGTGAACTTTGTAATCATGATAAGAACATTTTAATGTAAATTATCTATGATATATGTAGTATTTTTAAATAATTCATTTTATAGAAATGATCATCAGATGACACAACAAAGGAGATGAAGTTTCTCTAATGTGGGTCTCAATTAACCAAATTAACCACATAGGTAACCATATGTAGTGGACTTATTGTGGCCAGCTTCCACAGGAATACCCAGCTGTACTGAGCTGGTGTGGTTCTGGGCGAAAAGGATCCACCTGAAGATTATTGCCAACACAACAAAATGGAGAACGGGAGCAGAAGATAGCAGCCAGCTGTTTCGCAGAAGCTCTGCTGCAGCTGGTTCTCCCTAAGGGAACTTGGCTGTTCTTGTCGCAGAAGGAGCTCAGGGCCTTGCTGTCATTGAGGATGGCTGCTGTTTGCTTTAGGGAAGCGCTGGTCTTCATCTCTGCTGCAAGTATTGTATCCTGGTTCCAGCATAGACTTCTTCAGTCTTTTAGTGCAGATGTGGATGTACAAGGGGCATTGCTGTGGGCTCCCAGCCCTTGATTGGATCTTTCAGGTCTCCAGTGCATAGGTAGATGTTCTGCACTCTCCCTGCATTTGGCTTGTGTGTGTGAATGTTGTAACTTGGACTTGTCCTGTATTAAATCTGCTCTCTTGCAAACGATTAACTCTAGAAAAGTAACTACTAAACCATATAGATTTCATTTCTTACTTTCTCAGATTACCCAAATCTGTTATAAAACATCACTGAAGTGGCTTAATATTGTAAAGGAAAATAGCTGGTCATTTAAAAACCACAACAAAAGCAAGCCAGTAGAAATGTATAGATTGGCAATTTGTGTGTGTGTGTGTGTGTGTGTGTGTGTGTGTGTGGTTTTTTGAGACAGTCTCACTCTGTAATTCAGGCTAGCCTTGAACTAGCTATGTAGCCCAGGTTGGCCTAGAACTTGCAGCGATCCTCCTGCCTCAGCTTCCTGAGTGCTGGGACTAAAGGCAGGCGCCACCACGCACAGCTAGATTAAGGCAATTTTAAAAAATGAAAATAGAATTTGCTCCTGACTTCAAATTATATAAACATTTAACAAAGAAAAAAATTAATGAAAAACACAATAGAGTAGGAGTTGGGAAGAGTCGAAGCTTAGGTATGAGGCTTCCAATAGTGTAAGTGACAAATACACTGTTTTCTAAAATATTGTAAAAAAGAGTGTGAGAGTAACTTGAAACGTATTGTCTCATTTTCAAAATGGCAATAATATTCATTTCTAATGCTAACTCCTCTCAAATGGATCCATAATACCATCTAAAATAAAGAGAAATACGCTCATGGCTAACCCAGCTCCTCAGGAAAGCTCCCCATCACCAAGCGTGGAAATGCTAATCATCCATTTTGATCCACAAGGCCTGGGTACTTACCGCTTCATCAAACTCTCCTTGTTTTATGTAAGATCTTGCTTTTCTTAAAATGTTCATCTGTTTAGAATCAGACAGCAACCTATAAAAGAAAAAAAAAAGAATAATGTTTAAAGTGTTTCCTCATTTCAATTATTTTTTTTCTTGCTTTTTATTCTTACTTGAAAAAAAGTGAAAATTGAGATGAGA
Source organism: Hystrix cristata (assembly GCA_004026905.1). Taxonomy (NCBI): domain Eukaryota; kingdom Metazoa; phylum Chordata; class Mammalia; order Rodentia; family Hystricidae; genus Hystrix; species Hystrix cristata. Next base: position 614 of record PVJO010002187.1, on the reverse strand, counting down.
CAAAACAAAACAAAAATGCAAGAAAGGAGCCTCAGCCAAATTGTATTACTGCAGGCTACGTGAACTCTTCAAGGAAATCACTTATAATAAAATTTAGTTTTGACCCAAAGTTGCAACTATAAAATTATTTGAGAAAGTCACACAACTTATCATTATGAAAAAATGTTAAGACTTTAACAAAGAAATTCTGATTAAATCAAAGTAATTCATAAAATGTATGACATGAGTTCTATCACTAAGCCCCTCGGAAAGATGTAGCTCATTGCAAAAAGTGTTAAGTTTGGTCCCCAGCACCGAAAGGAAAAAAAGTCACTTTGGTTCAATTCTCTGTCCTTTCAGACACCAAACGTTCAAAATGTTTTCCTAGAAGTCTTAGAAATAGAATTAAGCACAAACATATTTTGAAAACTATATCTAAGTTGAATTCCTCAAATTTCTATAAAAGTCTAACTGACCTCCTTCCCCTTGCTCTAATCTACTCAGCTTCCTAAAATAGTAATCATATTATCTAACTTCCTTGCAATTGATATGGGCATCTGTCTATTTGATCAGCTCTCATCTTCCTGGACTACTGATGATATCCTCTATCTACCATTTAATTTTCCATTATTCCA